>JAEQBH010004740.1:0-270911 GCA_016808115.1 Tetrastigma voinierianum
TTTTGAAATATAGCGGGGCACAGGCTCGGCCAGTTTACTTTAAAACTCTACGGAAGCCTTGGCGGCCCAGGTAGTGAATGATGAATTGGTCCACCAAAGCCCCATATATCAATGTATAAAACATCAACCATTTGAAGGGCCCCTATTTTACTTGTTGTACTTTGTTGAACCTGCGGGGGCACATTACGTCAGGGTGTCGGGTGGAAGAGACTGTGTCCGCATCACCTTTTCCGGTGAATATGGTGGAATTGACCTCGATGTCGCCGTCACCATAATTTAGTTAGAGCTCTTGGCTTGTATATACTCACAATACGTGCCCTTTGTCTCCTTTAAATGTATGATGTATGACCTAAGTTTACTTGAGCCGGGCAAAACTGAAATGCATGTGAGATCCTAACCATAGTACGTGCACGAATACCTCGACCGGTTTGCTTGCTTAGAACTAGGGAAGGCACATTCATGAATTTTATTTTTGCTTTACTTGCTTTTTTGAAAATGGTTCTGTTCAAACCATTTGCTTGCTCTTGCGAAAAATGGTTTAATTATTCCAAAACCATTTACTTACGCACGCCTTACTTGCTTGAATAGTTTAATAATTCAAAACCATTTTGTACTTCTAATTCTTTGTTGCTTTTCAAATATGGTTGAATAAATCAAAACCATTATTTATTTGCACTTTTCACATATGGTTTTAAAATAAAAACCATTTTACTTGCTTTTCAATTTTGGTTTTAAATCAAAACCATTTATACACTCTTTAAATTATAGTTTTTAATCAAAACCTATTAAATATCGATGTAAAAGCAGTTTGCAATATAATACACTAGTATTTGGAAAATGGGTTAAAACCTCTAACATTTTACCTTATTAAGAGCTTTGTGAGCCATGAGCTTCTGACTTTTCACTTTGCTTTTAGCCTACACATTGATGTATTAGACCACACCGCGTCGGCACAACCAGCAAACACTATTCCTTTGTTCATTGTTCACTGTTCCTTTGTTCACTATTCAACGTTCCTTTGTTCACCTATTCACGTAGAAATCTGGTGAAATCCCGTGATTTCGGTACCCACGCGTAGCTCGCGTTGCATAGAGTAACTTTTACCCTCTTGGTCAGCGACCACTAGAATGGCGTAGATATGAGAAAACTAAAAATATGGATTTTGAATATTTTTGCATTCTACGTGAAATCCGTGTTTTTGGTACTCACCGCACGTGGCCCCTCGTCGCGTAGAGCACTTTTTCATGTTTATCTTGAAATGATTAAAATGAATAGGATTTTACACATTAAATCGAGAATGAATCTAAGAGAGAAAAAAAATATATTTTTTTTCTCCCTTTGAGAAATCATTTCCCACGCCTCTGTCGTTCCTTCTTATTCCTTTTGTTTGGTTTTTGCTTTTGTTGTTTTTTTTTTCTTTTTCTTTAAGTGGGACCCACATGTCCCTTTTCTGTTCTCGGTCCATTTCTGACCTCGAAACAGATTTATTTTGTCAGGTTTCAATGATTTCCTTTATCTAATTGAATATTCTTTAAATATTTGCCATTTGAAATTTTCAAAAATCCGGGTTTTGGGTTTGCTATATGTTGCTGAAATTGGTAGTATTACATTGTCTGAATTCATGAAACTTTCTAAGTCAGATTCCTTGAGGCAGACACTTAACTCGCATTCGTTTCGTCATCCGAGATTTAGAGTACCCCGAACTGCGAACTATTTGGCAATTCGTATTATTATTTTACTATTTAAACTTCGTGATAGTATACTTTCACTGCCTCCACTTTCCTTTAATTGCAAAAAGTGCCACGAATTCTTTAAGAAAACTTTACCATTTATCCTTCTAGCACTTGGTGCACATATGCCCTTACGAGTTACATGTCTTGTGCACCTCATCGGGACGAGGGTGTTACAGGCCACTATCCACTTCTTGTTTAGGGATAAAGGTCACGTGGTTTTAGTCGTTTAATATATTTAAAATGACGGGTTTACATGCAGCGGTATTGGGCATATTGCATATGCATGTAGTGATTGTGATTATCGAATTGGAATGAGAATTCAGCACAAGAGAGGGAGGAGAATGTAAGACCCGAAAAAATTCCAATTTCCGGAAAAATGGTAAAATGGTAATTTCGATAAAAAATCTAAAATTTATTATATAGATCTTGGATGTGAAAGCCAGTTTCCGTTGGAATCGTCAGCGAAATCTAGCTAATGCGATCGGAATTTTAAGTCTCGAATTTCGGGGCAGGTCGGGGAAATTTTGCAGTTACCTGAGGCATGCAGTGCTCCCTGGTCTTTCAAATGCAAGCAAAATGTGATCGACAAAGTCACTTATAACATGTACTCATGTGACACATGTTGCATGAGTATAGAAGATATGATGGTGACGGACCAGTGAGATGGGTGCCACGTGTCCAAATCAAGCTTAGGGACATGATTGGTATTATTTAAATTCTTAAAATTGAAAAGACAAAAGATTGTATAGTAATCACCTTCTCCATTAATTGGAGGCAAAATGGGCAAAAAAATGTGAGGGGTTGAGAACGGACTTACGGTAGCTTAGAATTTCATTTTTTAGAGAGAGTAAGCCACTTCTCTACAAGATTAGGTGTCAGGCCCGGAAATTCGGAATTTGTCGGGACAAGAAGGAAGGGAATCATTTCTCTTGTGAGTGGGGCTATATCTTGTGGAACCGGTTTTAAGGGTTTCGATGAGACTCATTGAGGTAGGGGTTTTATCCTACTTGAGTTACACTTTATTTAAGTGTTTTGTAATCTTGGTTGACTTAAGGCCTTGGGAGCAGGCCGTTTGGTCGATCCTGAGGCAGGACCGGGAGTGAATTTTTGGGACCTGTTGGATGATCGTGGCCCATAGGGGCTGTTGGAATTAACTCAATGGTATAAAATTATGCCATAAATCTGTTTTGATGTGTATGAGGCCGGATATGGCTAGGGGAATTCGGGTTCCTGAGAGTGGAATATGCCTATGTGGGGTAGTAGCGCTTGAACGATGGCAGGGGTTTCTTTGTTCCACGTAGATAGTGTTCCACGAAATAAATTTTGTGAGAAAAATATGTTTGGTTGAAGTAATTAAAATAGAATTGCTCGTTGTTGTTAATTAGCCGCATTAAAGGCTAATTTTGGTGTAATAGTTGTGAAATTGCATAACATGTTGTGTGATTAATTATGTAAATGTATATCATATTTATATATATTTGCATGTGTTATATAAATTGTATTGGAATTGGCATCATGCATTCCATATGCAGGGCACCCCAGACGATAGAGTGAGTGCATGAGATGGCTATGAGAGAATTGTTTGGAGGGTTGACTAATAATGATAGTATGGGAGTGTGTCCGTACAATATCGGAGGGTAGTCATATAAGATATCAATCGTCGTGTTGATTGATATACATCGGAGGGTTGTCAACTGATAGATTGTAAATTCGGTCCACTACTTATATCGGAGGGTTGTCCATAATTAAAAACAAATACCTTTGTTTTGAAAATAATGTTCTCATACATGGCTTATGAGTAAGTGGCTGAGAGAGTCGGTGAGGGCTCTGGAGACATGGGTTGAAGTGTTTTAGACATTCAAGTAGGATCCAACGTATTTGCTTGAATGTGTGTTTATAGGATCATGGCATATGCACCAGGTGGGGAATAACCCATTTAGTGTGATTCCACTGGGCATTAGCCACCTGATCAAGAATTATATTATTTCGAGTAAAGGGAGCACACGGTAATCTACAAATCTAAGCGAATCTTGAAGCTAGGGTTGTGGCTTTGGTGTTTTGTGATGTATTACATGTGTTAGAATTCTAAGAGATTTTTAATATGTATTTGTATAAGAAGTAAAATTATTAACTCATGAAAACTATGGTGTATAGTTGATGTTTATTGTAGTATTGTCGTATGGGCTTGGTAGCCGTTTTACTGTCTGTTGTCTTGTGATTGGAGTTGGGACAGGTTTTGTATTTGGGTAGAGCTCCCCGTACAAAGGAGACTACCAGTTTTTAAATGAGAGTGGTGTGTTGGGTTGCAGAGCATTCCACAGTATTCACATGGAGTTAGCCCGGGTTTTTCAATGGACACCAGAATGAAAATCACAGACAAAGAAAAATAGGCGAATTAGAGATTCTTTTTTGGTTGCTTTATTTGGCCCTTAAAGAATGTGGGAAGGAGGAGCTAGTATAATTAGCGTGTTAATGTGATTCGGATGAGGAATTTTGAAACCACTAATCTTCTCGAACTTCTTTATTTTCGGCTATATTTTCTTCATTTAGATACTAGAAGGAGTTGAATTTGACCAAGTATAAATTTTTATTGTATTGTGGCAGTAGTATAGAAATGATTCGATGCGAATCTTGTCCCAGTGCATCTCACGGGACATCAACACCCGACAACGATAGACTAAGAGCAATTTGTATAAGTCGGAAATGGATGAATCAATAATAACATCATCCCGAGTCTACCATATTGTCTACTTTGGGATGACCAAAATGTGCAATCTTTAAGCTTATCCCCTAAGAAATTCAAAGTAGGATGTTTCTGCTCAAAATTTCGAGAGCAACGCTCGGCCTGACCCTAGCCCATTAAATGGATTACTGTTGAGTATCGATTCGAAATCTATTATTATTCGCCAAAAATGGCTTGAATCAGTACGCTATGGATCCATTGAGGATTTCTACATTGGCATAAATAAGCGTATATAGAAAATTATTCAAACATATATTTACAGAAAAGCGAGCGATGAAGTTTATTACGTTTTTTGTATTGTATTTTTTTAGAAATTGACATCAAATAAAAAAATACAATGTGTAAGTGAATTATTCTCAAGATAAATTTTTATTAGCCTTTATTTAATTGTTGAGAAAATATGGGTAGCAAAGGATGGACACTAGCTAGTTGATGAGGTCTTGAGATTTTATAATCAGATTGTACCATTAGTTTTAATTGTAAGTCATGCATGTAAACATACAAAGGGGTAAAGAAAGGTTACATAGCGGTGGTGTCATGCTAAAATTAGTTTTTGAACCATGAGTATAATTTTTCTATTTTGTCAATTCAAGTCAGCTTAGTCATGCTAAAGTAGTTTGAACCATGAGTATAAATTTTTTTCTATTTTTGTGAATTCAAGTTAGCATAGGGATGAATGACATAATTTCATTCAACTTAGTATTGCAAGAAATTCTTATAGCTCAAATATCTCAAGTAACAATCTCTATTTGAGTTCCTATAATTCTCCAGAATTTCATTAATTTATGTGTGAAGTTTTGTTTTTAATTTCATGGTCCTATTATATAGTATTTCCTTCGGTGATAAAAGAGTCCATAGATTTTTACTTTGATGTCATGCTTAGAAGTTAATTCTAACAATTAACAATTGATTCAATATATTTATTCCATTTTCTTAAAGCCAATAGTCCATATTGGTGTGTTAGTCCTTAAATAAATAAGGGTACCGATTTAGTAAATAATTTGTTTTGAGAATTCCTAAAACAACATTGAATGTAACATGTTTTACTCATCAATACTGAGGTATAGATGAATAAAGAAAAGACTATATAAACAAATGGAAAGAGTGATTTAGAACTTTGAGAATGAATTGCTTTTCTTATTTCATTAATGTGAAAAAAAATTCAAATTTGGGTTATAAGTTTTTATTTATAATTTTACTTTGTATCCACACAAAAGTTAGTTTTCTCACTCTAAATCTTAACCCCGAGATTTCAAACATATTTAAATTTATTTTTTCTTTATATTTAGATCCACTAAAGAATAATGGAATAAAAGAATGAGTGTCTATCATATATTTTTATATAGATTGATAGGGTGGATGTAAATTTGGTATCAGTTACTAAAATTCTTGATTTTAGAGTCAAATAATTCATTTAAAAAAATACATATGTAGACTTTTTTTTTCAAAATATTCACAAAACTATTCTTTACTTTTTAAAAACCATATTTACCAACACCGGTTTTGAAAATCAACCTTAAAAACCGCATTCCACAATTGGGTTTTAAGGTAGAATTTAAAGCCAGTGATTGATCATTCAGTTTTAAAAAACAAAAAACGTTTAATGAATATTTTGAAAAATATCTATATGTCATAATACAAATCATCGCACGATATGAGACTCAAAATTCTTCCATAATGATTGCTCGATATTTTGAGAGTAAATAATGAGTTATGATAATCGATGTATCATTATTTTCATCTAATTGTTTGTACAATGAAATTGCAGACAAATTTGTAGTCCTCGCACTTGTGGAAGCTTGTATTTGACTTTTGGTTCAATTATGACCACGAATTGGAAGATCCAATTGAGGAAAGAAGATACAATTGAGGAGTGATAATAAAACTTTCATGTGTGATTTTGATTCAAAGTAGTTTAATAACTTGTAATAGAAACACACAAATGTGGAATATTGACATATGAAATGTTAGATATTTTAGTGGTATAGAAATTTAAATGTCAAACATGATGAAATCTTGAGATAAAATATGAAATTGAGTATTTATTATAGTATGCTTTTTGTTTTGCCTAGTTATCTAAAACAAATCATTTGTATCTTATAATCAACCACGTGTGTATTTTACTTAGATATGATTTTTTTTGTTTGCACACAATTTTGGTTCACTTGTATATTTAATTGATGAAGGAAAAATCAAATATTATTGTAAAATATTGCGTTGCAAGAATATAATAAATTAGAGAGATTAAGAAGAGAGAAAGTAGATAAACACACAGATGGTAGAGCAAATCGGAGGAACAATTTTATTTTTTATTTTCGTTATAACGCCATTGAATAGGAGATGGGCATTCTTAATAGCCAGAATGTGAGTTACAAATGTGCCATAATAGATACATTGAATATACATTGATGTATATAGGTTACAAATGACACATTGAATATACATTGATGTATATAGGTTACGAATGACACAATGAATATACATTGATGTATATAGGTTACGTTGAATATAATGAATATTCATTCATGTATTTAAATGCTTGGCTCCCCCTTGAATATTCATTGTATTCATGAATGTGCATTGAACCAAATGCGCCTCATTATTAAAAACCTTAAGTAGGAAAAACCGGTGGAGATGACAGGACAAAGGAAAAAGAGTACGATTGCATAAATATTTATGATCTCTCCCTTTTATGGATGCATTAATTGCCTCATTAAAAACCTTAGGCCGGAAAAAACCAATGGGACAAAAACCGGACGAGGAAAAAGAGTATATGCATAGTTCACAATATCTCCCCCTTGATTTGAGCCTATATAGCCCTTCTTTGAGACTAGTTAATCTTACATCTTATGAACTTCGTAGCATACCAATGCCATATACTAATTTCTCAAAAGTTAGCGTTAGCAATGATTTGGTAAAAGAATCACATAGAATTATTTATGGATTGAATCTGATGGATTGAATGCGCTTAACATCAATTTTTAGACTTTCTTGGAGTTCGTGGTATAAGAAAATTGACAGATATCTTGTCTAATCACCTTTGATATATCCCCACCAACTTGTGTAACCTGGCGATATCTTCATAATTATAGTGGGAGAATTTGTAACCGGTGTTAAACAAGCAGAATTGTGAATATGTTTTACAATGAATACAACAAACACCTCTCTTCGGCTTCATATAGAAACAATAATCTGAGAGTGGTTGAAGATGTTAGCCTGGCGATTGCTTAGTAAACATGAAGAAATCATGATTTGTTATAACAAAATAAATAACCGGTTGAGAGCGAGGAAAGCACATGTGGATCAGATCTGTATCCACGACTATCAGAATATCAACAAACCTTGAGAGGTAGTAGATTCCTTGGAATAATATAATCCCAAATCTATGGTTCTAGAATAACGAAAAATATGTTTAATTTCATTCAAATTGCTCTCAGAGTTATTTCCAGAACTAACGTGTAATAAATTTCTTGCCAGCGATGTCTGGTCTCGTACATTGTATAAGTACATCAAAGCCCAATTGCATTGAGATGTGGTGCCCAGGACCAGTATCTCTTCATCAATTCTCTGAGACCTAAATGATCCTTTTGAGATCTGAACCTGCAAACATGAAAAGTGCTGTGGGTGAGAGCCTTGTCCATGTTGAAGCGTTTAGTAATGCTTACAATGTATGATGATTGATGGGCGATTATTTCCATTTGCCCATGCTCTATTTGTGAGCAGAACAAAGTTTGGTTTACCCAATCTTTAAACTTCAAAACTCCTTTTTTCAAATACTCAGCAGTTTTAGCTAACTCTTATGGAGTTCTAATTAAATTTATATCGTCGACATAAGCTTGCTACAATAAGCAAAATCGATTTCAGATTTAAATTTCTTAATAAACACACATGAGCGAGATAGGATCATTGTTGTGCAACTCAGCAATTAGTCTTTCACTTGGCGTTGATACCCACAATAGGCGAATTGCTTTAACCCATCTGAAAGATCCTTTGCAATTTATTGAGAGGAATAGAAGTTACGGGAGTACATGCATCAGGCATTTTGAATCCCTCGGAATTTTCATATAAATGTCTGAGTGCAATGAAACTATATAGATATCTTAGTCACAATGTTCATAAGGCGGCATTTCCAATTTTCAAAAATGCCGGACAATAAGAAAACGAAATAATCTTATCCATCACAAGTGAATATGTCTCATCATAATCAATCCCAAGTCTCTGGGAGAATCCTTGGGCAACGAGTCGAGCTTTATGCGACAACACCAAGTTTCATTTAGTTTAGGACAAATACCACATTTATATCCAATGAGCCTACATTGTCGGGGATGCGAGTTATGGGTCCAAAAACCTCTCCGTTTAGCTAGGAAGCTAATTGACCTTAATTGCTTCTCCACTTATGATCTTGCCTTTGGCGACATTCAATAATGAATTATAAAAATACAATCATCATCCATAATTTTATGAACAATGAGAATGCAAAAATATCATCAATGATGATTTTATTTCGATCAAAATCTCATTACAATATGTAATGGAACCTCGATATTCCTAGGGTTATGGGTTTGTGCCTGTCAAGAACATTAAGCTCTTTAAGTAAGCACTGCACGGGCTCTTCTCGGTGGATTCTTGATTCTTTCCCTTCGTTTTAGAGGCAGTGTGTTTTGATCCTGCTAGTCTGCAGCTTCCTTTGTGAGAGGTTTTCAATCCATTTAGCTTGTCAGCCGGAACAACTATCTAATTTGAGCATTGTCATTTGAATATAGAGATTCGTTACCTTAAAGTAGCATCATCATCACATCAGGAAATCTATTAGCTATAGCACATTAAATGGATTATAATTTGTGCCTCGTTTCATACTCAGGAGTTCTTGGGTCGAATTGAGATAAATTTTTCTCATTCCGGAAATATACTTTTGGTTTGTTTGCGAAGCCATTTTCAATGGGTGTGTCAGTGGAAACATAGTCTCATTGAAGTAATCTTGAATCGACAATAAAAAGATCACAGTGGTCGAGTTCCAAGAACCTAATGATGGAAAGGTAGATTAAACCCAACATAAATGTGACGGCGTTGAGGACCATTCGTTCTTTTGGTGGTCTGAATAGGCTGTCTTACAAAACCAAGGTGCATTAATGAAATATCAGGTTCATAACCAAGAACCATTTGAAGGGAGATTGAAGGGACCTTGATTGAGGTGCAATCTTATTAGAATGGTCGCATGCGAGCAGCATGACCCATGATGTATCTTTAGAATTAAGTTCTTATTAATAGAGTGCGGGCAGCCAGTTTGTATATGTTTTGATAAGGTTACGCCAATCCATTTGGTGAACATGTGCGTAGAGGTGCTCAACATAATTCAGTGAAGCTTAATATGTAATAAAGAAAACTCTTTGATGTAAATTCTGACATTATCTGTCCTTAACCACCTTTAATTGTGGATAATGGGGGGTGTCAGAAGCATAATGCATGAAATGATGCAAGGTGACATTGCAGTGAATGTAGATAATGGGACCACATCACAAGATCGATCCACTAGTACCATAAAATATCGAAATGGTCTACTTGGTGAGTTGTATTGGATCACAAATGTCTGCAGATTCTCTGTAGAATAAAGGATTCAGATCAACCTTTGTTATAGAAGGTTTGATAATGATTTTATGTGAACAAGCTTCACAAGTATAATCTTCAAGACATATTACCTTTGTATCCTTTAAGGGTGCCTTTTGTTTGATACGGATTGTGCATCATTGTAGCGCCCGAGGTGACAAGACGATCATGCTCTATAATCAAGCGATCAGGATTTGCAATCTCAAAGATATGGTGGAATTGGGTTCCATGACCTTAATCATGACACAATACAAACCCATAGAAAGCTTCTAGCTTCTCATGGATGGTCTTCAGGTATCCTTATAAAGAGTAGCCAATATGTTCTTTGTTTTGCTCATAATAGTCTCAACATGGTACCCATTACAGTACATCTTTGAGCCTAAGTAGATTCCTTTTTGATCTCAGCCCAGAAATGCATTCTCAATATGTGAGATGGTGCCTTTGGCAAAACAATTGTGGCATTCGAAACCATCAATAATTGGAGATAGGACCAGTATTGTATGGACATGTAGTGCTACGTAATATCATACTGAAAAAGTGTCTTACTCGAAATATGGTATGCATTGATGCTATCAAGCAAGTAAACATCTTCACTTTTCTCGGTGTTTCCATTTGTATTTATGTTGACAACTTCAGGTGTCAAGTAATATAAAATTTCATATTGGTTATGGGAATAAGTGATAAAATTTCAAAATAATAAATATTTTATATTAAGTTCATAGAACTGTTGCATAACCATATTAAAAACAATAAAAAGGTAATACATTTAAGAAAAACAACTAGAGAAAAGTGTAGAATCATAGGTGAAATCAAAGATGTCATCCACGATCCCGATGCTTCATCAAAGTTATCAAGGTCCTCAAGGAAATGAAGCATCCAAGGATGCATTAGTTACTTAAAGGAGCAGAGGTCCCACCAGAATATTGTTGTGACGATTAGTTATGCAGCGAGTTAATTTCAGTAATTGAATTCTACGTTTGCCGTATTTTTTAAAGATGCCTGGTATAGATCAACAAAGTGCTTTGGCGACCAAACCTTAAATCGTGAGCGATCTTGATCATGCCACAACGATGGCAAATACTTTCATTAGTCACCTTCTTTGGCTTCTTTTCTTTGTCATGATTAGCCAAAGTTAGATTTCCTCGGCGGTTAAATTTTCTACCACCCCTTTGGGGATTATATTCTTGCCTGCGCTTGTAGCCTTTAAAATGGCCAATAATTTTCTCAGAGTTTGCATGTGCTTCAGGCAATGCTTTTGAGCCAACAGGTCTAAGATCATGATTTTTGAGCAACAATTCATTAGTTTGCTCAGCAATGAGAACCTGAGAAGTGTCAGTATGTGGCAAATTAGCGTTCTGCATTCTTTGTTGCAATACAATATTCGAAAGCATGGAAGGTGGAAAGTTTTCTCTAACAGTTCCGCCTGCTCAAGCTAGAAACAATATCAAATAAAGCGGAGTTATAATTGATTCTTGTTAAATCTTGTAGTGCGAGATTTTGCAGTCATATAGTGCTTGAAGGAAGGATAACGAGTCTTAGTATGATCATACCCTATCCTTGACCTCTTCCCACAAGGTTTGAGGTCTCGAGCGGATAAATATTGAGTCTATAGGCTCATGCAAATGACGACGAATAAAGTGGTCATTTAGCTATCTTCTACATTTAGGTTCATCTTACGTAATTAGTTAACAAGATCTTGCCACTTGGAGGTGCATTTCCATGTCTGAGCACTAGGATGAATAATTATTTCCCTCATGAGGATGTGGAATTTGGCTTTCAATATTTGCCATAATTCTTGCAAAAATGAATCAGCAAATTAATTAGAAAGTTTTAAAATATCCACGCCCACTTCAGGACCGAGAAGGAGATACTTTTAGTTAGGAAATTTGGCTTCAGGCCAAAGGAAGAAAAAAGAAGAATTGATAGAAGAGATTGATATAAGTTGATTAATAAAAAAAAATGCTCACCTTGCAAAATATTTACTCCAATTGAGGTAGATCTTCGTGCGATAACGTATTGTAAAAATATTGCGTTGCAAAGAATATAATAAGAAGAATAAGAAGTTAAGAGAGAAAGTAGATAGCACCAAGATGGTGAGCATGTTAGAGGACAATTTTATTTTCACTTTCATTCTCTTATACCACATTGAATAGGAGATGAACATTCATATGTAGAATGTGGAAGTTACGAATGTGCCATAATAGGTACATTGAATATGCATTGATAATATGAGTTCACGAATTACACAATGAATATGCATTGATGTATCTGGATTCACAGTATTTGCAGTGAATATACATTGATGTATATAGGTTCTGAATGGCACATTGAATATACATTCGTCTATATAGGTTACGTTGAATATAATGAATATTCGACCTCATGTATTTCTACTTAACAAATATCTCAATATATTGAGATCTCAATATATTAGTTGATGATGTTATATTTCTTTGTAATCATATTTTATTTAGTCATCGAGATAAAATTAATAGGTTATGTTATTTTTATAACAAAAGGTGTCAATTACAACTCAACTTGTTGCTGTAAATGCGAAAATGGAAAAATGAACAAGTAACTAAATAAAAGCCAGAGAATGATGTTGTCAGTGAAAACAATTAATAATAACAATGTCATAGTATTTCTTAAATAAAATTCAATTTCATAATATTCTTTTATTGATATATCTTATTGAAATATTTAATACAATTTGAACACAACATTTTAGATTAATGTTTACGATAATTAATCAATGTCAAAGTTGTCATAAACAAACCAATGATTGTAGATTTTACACTCAGAAACACTCATATTTTGAAAGACTTTAATCCATGTAAAGGATCATACCAAGTAAAATCTAGTTAAGGTCATTTAACCTCACATGTAAAATCAACCATTTAAGGACCAGTGATGGTAATAGGTGAGTTTTTTTTTCTTTCCCAATTCACTTCTCTCTCTTTAATCTGGGACGTGTTGGGTTTTTGCATCAAGTTTGAGGTCTTTTAACAAGTTTACGTTTTTTCCAAACTTGAGGCAAATAGGGTATATTTTAATTCAATCACCTTTATATAAACAATTTTAAAAATAAAATTAATTTAATTTCTATTTTGTTATTTAATAATAATAATGATATTTTTTTATAAAATGTTATACAAATTATAACATTTTAATCATTTGTAAATGTCTTTTACTGTAACTAACAAAATTAAAAGTAATTAAAAATAATGTTAAACTTTGAAATTCCCATACTCCCACTCGACCCATTGCTACCTCCTTATAATTTTCTAAATGAGATGGGTATGAAATTTATTTTTAGATAACCCCAATTTCAAATCTATCTTATTGTCATCCTTATGCAAGAGATACATATGATTATAATTAATATTGTAGGAGCAGAGAAAATTCGATTTTGAAGAGAGTAAAGTGTAATTTCGGAAAAATCCGAAATTTTCTAGATCTCGGATGATGGCTCAACATTGAGATAAGTGCCGTAGAAATCTAGCTAACACGTCAATTTAGTCGAATTTAGGGCGTTCAATTTCACGTTTTTGAAGACAGGAAATTCGAGTGCGTTAAAGCGGTTTGAAGGCATTGTGATGTGACAGAAGTCACCTATTACATGTCTTTCTTGTGACACATGTTTTAAGATTAGAGATGATGGGGAATGAATGGCCGAGATTGTCAAGTGTCAAAATCAAGACAAAATGGGACATATTAGAATTATGGGGTAATGATCATAAGACGAGAAAAGATTAAACAGTCTCATCCTCTAATTTGTTAAAATGATGTGGCTAAGACGGGTTGATGCAGTGGCGTCAGGATTTGAGTTCTAGAGAAAGTGTGTGCTCCTTCCTCTCTAGATTGCCGACCGTGGGACTGTCGGTTTTTACGACGGAGGAAGAAGTAAGGATTGCTCTCACAGCCCGGTGGGGACTCACGCGTGGGCACAGTTTGGTGGAGTTAAGCTGCGAGTGCAGGATCTTTCTGTGATATTCTTTGACTGAAACCATGACACCCATGGTTAGTGATATTACGAGGCTTGATTTAGCGAGTAAATTCGAGTCTCAAGCTTTGAGCAGAGTGGGCGTCGGAAATTTGGTGGTTATTGAGCGATGGCAGAAGGTTTCCTTTGTTCATGTGAATAATGACATGATTTTTCTTTATGTAATGTGTTTTGTAGTGATTCAAATGGTGCTTGTGTTTGCTAATTAGTATGTGACTAATTTTAGTGGTGTTGATGATGTGAAATTGAATAACATGATTGTTGTGATAATTATGTTAATGTATGCATGTGATTGTATTAGCATAAATTGCTTTGGAATTAACCATAAGCTCATTCCATATGTTGAACCCTAGAATATGGAGCATGATTACATGACATGAAATGAAACAAAGAACGAAAATGTTTGAGAAAGGAATTCGACGGAAGATTTTCGAAAAATTGCCTTGGAGGAGTTGTCGACAGTTCATCGGAGGCGGACCTGGCCCATTTAGGAGAAATATCCGACGAATTCGCCTCGGTGAGAATGATCGGGAAGGCGACACTCACTAAGTCAGATGTTAGAATAAACCAGACTTGTGGCTTTGATATTATATAACATGTATTAGAATTCTACAATTTTTAATATATGTTTGTATTAAGTAATTGTGCTCTTGAACTATGTGCATATAGTTGGCGTGTTTTGTGAGAGTAGTACGATGCGGGAGACTGAAGTGGCTGTTATTTTACTCGCGTATTGGGATGCTGTGTGGTCGTTGTTGGTGTTGGGACGGGTTGTATTTTGGTGCAGAGCTCCCCAGCCACAAGGAACTACGTCCGATTTTTATGAGTGGTGTCGAGTTGCAGACACTCACGAATGATACCAACGGAGTTCTTGAGTTGTCCAGGACATAATTTTGGGGCGTCACAAACCATATTATTATAAGAAATAAGAAATTTATGTTTCATAAAAATAAAGCTAAAGTACAAAAATATATTTGAACATTATATAACATTATCTAGTCTAGTTATTGATATAATACAAAATAATCATAATATTTATAGATGAAACATTGTGTTCTAGCAATAAATATGACAAAACAAATTTGTCTCTAAAATTTATAATATTTTTAGCAATAAAAATTCTTGATGGCATATTTTTCGTTGCTAAATATATATTTTTATTAAAAAAAATTGTTTGTGAATGTCAAATGTTACAAAATTATTTATGAATAATGTATTCACAAATTTCTTATCAAAAATGATAGCCCAAACAAAATTATATTTTGTCTCTCATTATTGAATGTAATACATATTATAAATAATTTTTTAAATTTGTTGCTAATATAAATATTTAGCGACAAAATTTATTTTCTAATAATAAAATTAAATGAAACAATTATATTTTTTCTTGTAGTGAATTGCTAGATTCACTGTACAATGTGGGAGAGTTGGCTAACTATGAGAATTTCTATCATTTCAAGCTTAGACTATTTCTTTACTCTTTGACAGGGGTAGCATTCACTTGGTATATAACATTGCCAAGGAACTTCATTCGAAGTTATGGAAAAGATGAAAAAGCAGTTCAAGCTCAGTTCTTGAAATTTGAGCCTAAGTATTATTGCATATGTCGAGTGACTCAAAAATGGAGACCGTTGATTTGTTTATCCCTCAGTTCAAGAAGATGAAACCAATGCAAAATCCATCTTCTGAGAAGCGGAAGAGATGAAAATAGTTAAAAGGGTTGAGGAACATTAGGGTTAGAAGGAAGAAAAATTCAAGGTATGGAATTTAGATATTTTTATGGACTTATAAATTTAGGTGATAGAATATGAGGAGTTGCTCAAGGGAAGAAAGTTCTTGGAGGGAAGAAAGTCCCAGGGAACCCTATTGTCAGAGGTAGACAGGGTCTGATGGCAACTCTATCAACTATGGGGACATTCTGTCTCTTTTGGATTGAAAGATACTTGATTTATGGAAGAAGACATAGAACATTAGAATTAGTAAACCGAAATATTCGATTTCTAGTGAAGAAAAATTCATTTCAGCCTAAAGACCACTGAGATTTCCCAACAAGGATGAACTAAGGGAAAGACTTCTTGTAAATTCATAATTCATGAAACCACACTACTAATGCATGTTAGGGTTTGAGAAAAATCATCATACAAGAACACAGTCAACGAGGGATACTCAAGTTCCCTGACGAAAAGAAATTTCTGACGATCAATGAGGGGATCCTTTCATGCCGGTGACCTCAAATCAGCATAGCTGCCTGGCCGACCTAAGAGCATTGATAGAATCCTAGAAGGCGGGGAAAAACTCTCTTTAAGAAGCATGTGGGTCCTAAATATTTTAAGTTTGTGTTGATAAGTAAAAGAGTGGTCATGGTTTGTACAAATCTCATCGAGGAAAATCAATTGAAGGGGATCTGGTTGAAGTGAGCAACATAACCGATTCTCTAAGGAAATTAGACTTTCTCCAAAAGGCAATATGAACTCCTCAGGAGATGGGTTCGTTTGTCCTAGAGAAAAGCAAGGGTGAGTTGAAATTTCCTCAGAAATAGAGCCTTTTCCCCGAGGAATTGGGTTCCTTGCTCTAGGGTGGGTTCTTTAGCTTAAGAAGATTGCGAGATACTTCCTTGCTGGGGGAGAAAGCCCGGGAAGGACATGTTCACTCTAGTTAGATATGCTTTTCGGGGAGGTGATCAGTTCTTCAAGCTCTGAATGATGTCTCAAGGAAAAAATTCACTTCTCCAAAAGATGTGGTGGGGAAACAACCACATTTTTCTAGGAAGAAGAGGGTTGCGAAGATAAGACATGAGGTGTATCATTCCTCTAA
Organism: Tetrastigma voinierianum; assembly: GCA_016808115.1. Lineage (NCBI taxonomy): Eukaryota > Viridiplantae > Streptophyta > Magnoliopsida > Vitales > Vitaceae > Tetrastigma > Tetrastigma voinierianum. The sequence continues at coordinate 16,898 of JAEQBH010004740.1, forward strand.
GGGTTTCTCCTGGTCAAGGTGGCGTGTGGTGTAGCACAAAACTTTCTAAGGCTCGGGACTTTGAAGAGGAGGATGCTGAAGGCAAACAGCTGACTCTAAGGTAGATCATTGATGTACTATGGAAATCCAAAGGAGGAGCCATAGAGAATTAGAAAGGAGTATCAAGGTAAGAATGGTTCTAGCAGGAAAAACAAAATTTGGGAAAGCTACCGAGGATATGAAATCAATGAGTAGTGCAGATGAAGTAATGGACTCGGAGGCCTTATTAATAAGTGAAAACCTTAGTTCATTAAATTTTCCACTGTTTCTTTAACATTGTAACTATCTTAGGTTAAAAAGCGGAAGACCTGGTGGAGGTAGAGGGAAGCACTACAATAGAAAGAAGATGAGGACCACGGTAGGGTCCTGTAGAATCATCTGAAATGCAGACCTAGAGGTGATACTTGAGAAGCCCCTTTATTGGAAATGGCAGGAGCATGACCTTTATGTGTAAACCCATCTTAATGTGGTAGGTATCCTAAGATGTGATAGATAATGGATTAGCCATTAAATGTAATGCGTTGAGGATGTAGAGCTATGGAAGAGCATTAGTGATTTGATAAAAACAAGGTGGTTGTGTGCGCCTCTACTAAGTATCAAGACCACAGGGATACTAGTTATAAATATCACCGTGTGACAAAAACTACATTATCATATACTGTGATAGACTCGACTACAAATTACAACATTTTTCTAGGAGGGTTGGATTCATATGACGGTGTGTGTCGTCTCTCTTCCCTAATTCTTCTTGTTTTGGAAGGGTATCTTGTTCTGGAAGTGGTGAGGAGCAGATTAGTAGCCTTCATGGAGGCTACAGAGCTGTAAAAGCCATATATTATGATCGAATTTGGTCAGATCAGGATTTCACTAACGAGGAAGGAAAGATGGGGTCCCAGGAAAGCATACATGAACTTCGAGGGCTATGTGGAGGTCAACGAGCGATGACTCTTAAAGGTGGCTACAATCATACCTAACATGCCAACGAGTGGTCTAATCATCGAGGAGATCGATGGTGACCGATTACTCTCAAAAGGAAAAGGTAGTAGTTGCAACTGCCATATTCAAAATGAAAATGTAGCAGATTGTGGAAAGGATTGAAGAAGAGCACGTCCAGGACACTTGTGGGGCTGAGATGATTTTTGAAGGGGATGTATATAAAGAAGATGAAGAAATACAAATGGAGGATTTGGAGCAAGCCCCTCCTAAGTTCGAAGACACAAAGCCTCAAGTACATGACCCCATGGAGGAAGTGAACCTCGAAACTATGGAAGAGCCGAGGATTACTTATATTAGATCATGATAACCAGGCTTGAAGAGAAAGATTGCTGCTTGATACTCTGGGGTTGAGGAACTACTTTGCTTGGAATTGTGATGAGATGCCGGGTTTGACAAAGCTTGGTAAGAACAAGCTTGCTGATGATAAAACCAAATGATATATACCAATTTATGACACCAGTACCATAGGACTATATACTAATCCCTAGTAAAGGCACCAGAAACTTGTTCAGACAAAAAATAACTTGTATGCTCATAAGAAAAATGGATTTGTCAATGAATTCATTAAAGATTTGGTTAGTCTTATCTTTGCAAAGTGCCACGGGTTATACAAGTAATAAAGTGGACCTATAAGTTCGGATGTCGTTCCCACAGGGGTGAAAAGAATTGAAATTCAAATTACCCAACTACTCAAGTTCACACTATTTGAACTTTCATTTCATAGAAATTTCACGTAACGGAACTAAGAATTCGACTATCTGAATTTCTACATCTATAATAGAAGAATTTTAAATTCTAAACATAAAGCTTGGACTAAACTAGATTATTGTGGAAGTGGACATGGGATTTCAACTATACGTGAAAATTATCAATTCTTGCATCATAATCTAATTTATTATATCATAAGTGGAATGCGAAATTGTCAAGAGACAAGGTGGTATAGTTTGGATTTCTCCTTTAATATACTTTTTCATGATTGAGAATCATGTTCATTTACGATTCATGTTTCTAATCAGTACTTGTAATAAAATTCTTTATAAGATGAGAGTATTCTTCTTTTCAATACTTCTTTATTTCTTATGTTATGATTTCTTGCTTCTAAAACCAGGGGGCCATTGCCAGATTTCTACAAGATGAATGATGTCTCATCCTTGAGATCTTAAAGAGTTCTCCTTTTCCTTTATTAGATCTAAGCTAACAAAGGATCAAGATCATTCATCCAGACCACAAAGAGATCTCTAATTGATTAAATTGATAGATCACTAAACTAATTCTCAAACCATGAGTAAATTGAGGATTTATCTAAGTAATCTTCGAGCTCATTGGTTCTTCAATATTAGTCAAAGCATGCCCTCAAATCTTCACTCTTATATAGGAATCTCCATCTCTGTCACTCAGGAGAGATTGCGCTATCAGATGGGTGTCGTTACAGTGTGCCGTGAGGGACACATAGGCACTAGAGATGTCCTTTGTAGTTTTGGAAGAAATGACAAGACCCATGGAACCGGAATGTTACTGTAGAATAGTTAAGTATGAACAAGTCAAATGGGATATGAAAACCACTTAATCAAAAGAAGAAGAAGAGGCCAAATAAATAACCAAGTTGAAGTGCAAATGTTAAAGAGATGGAGGGGACTTAATTTACAGTGCAGGCATAAGTAATATAAAGGAGGAGAGACAAACCCAAAAGTCATTTTGGTCTCCTTTTCTTTAGGAGCAAAACGTGGAGAAGGTTGAAGAGAGAAAAGAGGAAGGAGGAGGAAGAGAGAAGAAGGAAGGAAGAATTTGGTATGGAATCCTTTAATTTGGGTTTTTGATATGAATTCTAAGGTTTCTATGGATGATTAGTTGCTCCTTTTCCTGGGGTTTGTTAGAAGATTATCTAACCTAGATTTGTTCAATTCATGTAAGGTAAAACCTTAGTGGTATCAAAGATAAACAGGAAATTCTTCCTATTTCTATGGTTTGTATGGATTGGGTGGGTGTAGTATGGTGTGGGATTTTCTGCAGGTTGGTTATAAAGAAGTTATCAAACCACCAATACAAGTGTGGAGGATTGTTTGGGTAAATTCCATGTGTTGGTTTTGAGGAATTGTTTGTAAAGGAAAATGTTGGGTTTTAAAAGGAAATCTTTGTCAAAAATTTGGTAAAACCTACTTTTTGTTTTGGCTATAGATTAAGTTATAATCCATCAACTGAATTGATTCAATTGGTAAGAACAAGAGATAATGCTAAAAATTTATAAGAGGGACCAAGAAGTAAGTTGGCTCTAAGGCTCCAAATATGGACGAAGATTGAGCTCGTGTGGCTGTTTGGTTATCTCTGTTTTGGGTATTGTTTGTGAGGTTTGGTCATAGAGTAGTTTCACTCGTCCAAATTGAGTGATTCAAAATTCTGGATAAAATAGACTTCTAGAGATAAGTTATCTGAAGGAAATGCATGCAGAATTGTAACTAAGGGCCCATAAATTTGTCAAGTGGGCTAATACTGGTCTGTTCACCTTAAATGAGTAATCTGAATGTAAAATACAATAGCTTGAGTTTGGTAATCAAGTGGATGATTCAATTGGAGAAGAAACCTTAGGACCATAGCTTCAAATGAGTGAAGAAAAAAATTTCCCAATTATGGAGTTAGACCCAAATCAGGATAACAATTAGTTCAATTCAGTAGAGCTAACTAATTTGGCATTAAAAATGTTGTAACTTGTGTTATGTGATTGAGAGACCTTGAAGAATTTTAAATTGAAATTTTAAAGAGATGTCATTGGATATATAAGGACTGATCTGTTGAGTTTAATAATTTTTGAAGACTGTTTGAATAATTTTGGGTAATAAAAGTTCGAAAGTATTGTTGGAAAAAGTTTACTTAAAATAAGTGGGTTTTTTTAGGAGCTTTTGGTGCTCAAGGTAAATTTGTTCACATTGGTTTTATATGAATGTTGTGTGACCTAAAGTGACTTGCGTGTGAAGTATGTTAAGTTTTACGCTATACAGGCGTTAATGTTTAAATCGTATTCGTTTGAGTGTGTAGGCTATAAAGTAAGGCGAAAGTTGTGAAGTCGTGCCTGAGTTTTGGTAAGCAAAGGTGAGTGTTCCTAAACCACCAAATACTAGTGTATTATTATGAACTTTCTGTTGATATTTAATGGTTTCATTGTAAACCATATTTAAAAAATAAAGTAAAGCAATGAGTTTTAATAACAAAGTATATTTATTTTATAAAGCAGGGCCCTATGAAAATCTAGTTTTAAGCAGCTTATGCAGATTAGTATTAAAGTGCGATCTTGTGATTGGTGTTAGGACATCATTTCATACATTTTAGATTTGCAGTTTGGCAAACTTAGTTCATCATCTGGCATTTAAAGGAGACCGTGCACGATACTGATTCATAGGGTTATGTGTAGATTATGGTGATGTAAACCAGGTCATTCCACTACATATTTACCGGAAAAGAGTGAGAGCCAAGGGCTCTTCCACCTGAGTGATCTGGGACCTAGGTTGTAACACCCAGATCGAGGAGTCTCGGTGCATGATGCGTAAGGGGTGTATAAAGTACCAAGTATCTATTAAATGTTTGGAGACCAAGTAGCAAATGAAAGTTTATGGAACAGGGATTTGTGTGTGAGAGAACAAGGGTACAAATGTCATTTAACAGATTATGAAAAGCAAGAAATCGTTAAGTGTAGAGATGGGCCTGTTACAAATAAATAAGTTGTAATTGCAGAATTAAAAATGAGGTTATTTGCAATTAAAGGAAATGTTAAAATACAAAAATAGGAAAAGCAAAGCCAAAAATTCATTTGGTCTCAAAAGTTTGCCTAACCAAACCGTGAAGAAGAGAAACACGAAAGGAAGAGAGGAGGAAGAAAGGAAGAGGAGAGGTTCAAAAATCAGGTATGTTGTTGTCTTAGAATCAAGTGTATTAGGTTCCTAGGACTTTGGCAAGGAGAATAGATGCTCCTTTGGTCTAGGTTTTGTGCAAAGAGCACATGAACCTTTGAATTGTTGGGGTTATGAGAGTAAAACCCCAATTAGGAGAAAACAAACATGGAATCATCAAAGTGATGTTTAAAAAGAATTGGTGAGACCTAGGTTGAGTTCTTGGATTTTCACCTAGTTTTGAGGTTTGAGGTTCCATAGCGCAATTCAAGATGTTGTGGAGTTGTTTTGGATGATTTCCATGATGTTTCTTGAGGTGTTAAAATTATAAGTTGTATGAAGTGAATTGGTATCAAAGTGGGAAGCAACAAAATGCAGGCAAATTTAAGGTGTACGGTACACATACGGAGATTAATATAGGTACACCTAGCTGAGATGTCTTAGTTTACGTTCGAAGGTCTCTGATACACTATTTTTCAAAATGCAAAGTGTGCAGTCTGAGTCAGAGTGTGCCGGTACACATGTCAAATCATGAATGCTATGTTTTGGTAATGATGGCCCAATTCATACAGATAGTTTAGGAGACAATAAATGATTAAATGAGTTCGAATAAGATTGGGACTCGACACGCGTGCCTCACCGCCTCGCGATATTAGTTGGCGTGAATAAGTGCTGAGAGTAAGTTGATTCGCATTGATTATGTAGGCAATTAATATTTGCCGTATTCGTTTGAGATGTAGGTTAAAAGCAAGGCGGGAAAAGTGTGGGAGCAGTTACTCCAGTTTAGCGAGCAAGAGGTAAAGTGTTCTAAACTCATTTTCCAAATACTAGTGTATTATTATTATTATTCATTGTTTTTGCCATGGTATTTCCTTTGTTTGAATCTAAACCATTTCAAGAAGCAAACGATGAAGGATAAAAGCAAGCAAATGGTTTTTGAGTTAAACCATTTTTGAAAAACAACATTGGTTTTAAATTGCAAACCATAATTAAGCAAACAAGCAAGCAAGTAAGTAAATGGTTTTTGAATAATTAAACCATTTTCCTAGCAAGCAAGTAAGTAAATGGTTTTTGAATAATTAAACCATTTTTTCAAATAACTTAAGCAAAGTAAGTAAATGGTATTGAATAAAATCAAACCATTTTCAAGCAAACAAACAAATGCAATGGTTTTGAATAATTAAACCATTTTTCAAGTAAGCAAGCAAGTAAGCAAATGGTTTTGAATAATTAAACCATTTTTCAAGCAAGCAAGCAAGTAAATGGTTTCAAAGTGTAAAACCATTTTACAAAAAGCAAGCAAGCAAACAAAGAATGTTTGTGAAAAACAGGCCTTCTGGTTATAAGCAATGAACCGGTGGTATTCGATAGATGCATGGTGGTGTTAAGGATCTCATACATGCATTTTAGTTTTTTGGAGGAGTAAGCAAACTTAGGACATACATCATGCATTTAAAGGAGATCGTGGCCGTCACCGAGTATATAGGTTGTAGGCTCTAACTTAAGTATGGTGATGGCGACACGAGGTGATTCCACCGCCACGGGAAAGGTAGCGCGGACAAAGGTCTTTCAAACACGAGTTGAGTACATGTTCCGTGTTAGCTGAGGTACAATAAACAAAAATAGGCCTCGGTGGTTGATGCTTTATAAGGCATGATATCGATTTGAAAATAAACCATTGGTTCCCGATCGCCAGGCTTAGGGAAGTGCCAAACAACCAGTTTGTTGGCTCGTTTAGAATTTCAAGCGATCGGTTAACCAAGCTCTCGATGGGATTTTATTTTCCAAAAGCATGCGGATTTGAGCCCAAGACTCATTTTTATGAAAAGTTTTGAAAACTTTTAAAGCAAGGTTTGAGTTATAAACTTTTCAAGCAAGATGAAGCAAGCAAATAGAAAAAATTATGAAGTTTTATAAACTTCCCAAGCAAGCAAATAAAGAGTTTTACAGAAGCTTTTTAAGAAAAGCAAAACAAAGCTCAAGCAAGTATTAAAGTTTATAAACTTTTAAAAGCAACAAGTATAAAGCAAACAAACAAGAAAAGTTTAGAAACTTTCCAAGCAAAACAACAAAGTAAAACTACGGAAAATAATTGTAAAGAGTTTACGTTTTGAGATGTTTTCAGAAAAGCAAAACAACACATAAATCCATACCTCCTTGGAGCTCGTTTGGCTCATTGTTTTTTTGTATTTAAACTATTTTCGGTCTGATGCGCAAGGCTTATTTAGACACAATAGGATTAATCGACATTGTACAAAGTCTTTGTAAATTAAAATATTTCAGTAGGACATACTTTGAATATGTATATTGGAACATATATTATACATATATTAATAGTTAGTTGTGAGAATGTGTTGAGTATGTGGTTATATATTTGATTTAAAGTAAAATTAGATGTATACAGGTTGGAATTACACTATGTGCGTAGTCATCTTTCGAGAAGTTTTCATTTGCTAAAGATTTTGCAAATCTAAATTATAAATAAAGAAAATTTTTTTTTATGGGAGGTTCAAACCGGCAAAGCGGCTTAAGCTTCACGGTTTCTAGTGGGTTAGAGTATTAGTGCAGGGATTTTACGTGGAGTGCGACACGCCCGCCGCCCGGAAGGGGGTGGGGGGTGTGTCATGAGTCTTCCACCGGCATGGTTAAGCCGGGCTCCGTGTTTACTAGTGTGCGACAAGCGAGGCCTCCCGGTGGTTGATCTTGATTCATAAACAATTTCTATACAGTTTTGAAATCAACCTCTGGTGCACGGTCGAGCCCAGGCTCCCATGTTTATAAAAAGTTTTATAAACTTTTAAAGCAAGCTGTTAGCCCAGGCTCCCATGTTTATGAAAAGTTTTATGAATTTTAAAGCAAGCGAGTTGTGAGCTCCGTGTTTATAAGATTATATAAACTTTAAAAACTAGCCCGGTTGAGCCCAGGCTCTCGCATTTATGAAAAGTTTTATAAACTTTTTTTAAGCAAAGTAAAGCAACAAGCAAGGGTTTATGAAAAGTTTTATAAACTTTAAAAGCAAGAGATTTATGAAAAGTTTTATAAACTTTTAAAGCAAAGCAAAGTAAGTAAACAAGCAAAATTTCTGAAATATATTGTAAAGGGGTTTTTACAGTTTTGAGATATTTTCAGGAAAAACAAACATTTTATAAAAACATACCTCCACAGGCTCATTTGGCTCATTATTTTATTAATTTTAAAAACTATTTTCTGAGTACAGAGCACGCCGGACATTGAATATTAGATTCTCACGACTTTTTTATTGTCGATCTTCATTAAATAACCTATGTAAAAATACTTTGGAATTTATACGGAGTTGAGCATATGTATGTACATAGTTTGTATTGTGAAAATGTAAATAGTCTGAGGGCTCTTTGAAAGAGTGTGTTGGATTTGCCATGTTTTGAAAATTATAGCTTGTATATCTGGTTGGGATTTGTCTACCTTATCTTATTTGTTATCTTGTGAATTTTATAAAATCACAAGTTTAGAAAAGCGATTTTATGGGTTTCGACAAACAGCGACTTGTTGCGAGTTCTCTGATCGTTGAATGTGAGGCGGGGTTCACGTGAGATTGCTTGACACCTCACTAGTTGGGGTGGGGGTGTGACAAGTTGGTATCGAGGCCGGGATCTTTAGAAACCTATGTTAGTAAGCATCGTAGTTTAGTATACACTATTTTACACTTGCAACCATGCATTTTCAAACTCAAGTACATATGAGGTGATTAAGGCGTAAACAATTGATTTTGCAATACGACACTATAGAGCGGAGGGCGTGAGGTCGTCCTAGGAGAGTCATTCGAGAGGTTTCCAAGCATCTGATACCTAAGAGAATGTGCGCGTAGTTGGTTCCGCCTCTGCCTCCGTGAATCAGCCTCCGTGACCCGGTCGGGCTGGACCATCACAGGCCACCGAGAGGAGCTCAGAGTGCCGGGATTGTTTACGAAGCCGGGCGGGTGGCACAGTGCTCGAGATGGTGGCCTGTGACCTGAGTCGGCGGTCGCGGCCTCTGCCGCCACCTAGAGAGGTTCTTGAAGAACTTTGGAGTCTATAGAGAGTACGGAAGGCGGGGCGCCCAGAAGCCATATGGCGGCCAGTGGCAATCAGAGCGAGCACAGTTATGGTTGAAGCGAGTACAACAAGGTTTACGAGTTATGGGCTGCAGATGAGAGAGTCTTGTTTTCAGTTTTCTAATGTGGAGGGACGGGGCTAAGGATTAGTGGAGATGATGTGAAGCGGGGTATCTTGAGGGTATATCATGGGACCAGTTTCATCAAGAGTTTACTAACAAATTCTTTCCTCAAGGTCACAAGGATTCGAAGATTGAGGAGTTCTTCGGGGATTAGGCGAGGAAGAACATGTCGTTATCGAGAATATAGAGAAGAGGTTCTCAAGAACTAGTTAGATTGGTTCAATATATCTGAGCCGATGAGATCCCCAGGAGTGCAAAGGTTTTGGCGGGATTACAACCCACGAATCATGTAGTGCATTTGTACCGTGGTTCCTGAATAGATTGGGGACTTGGTTGAGGTTTCGAGTTGAGCAAAGTACTATGGCTATGTGTCGGAGTAGGCGGGAAAGGAAGAGGAGTGCTGAGCACTTCCCAAGAACTCTGGTGGTCCAGCCAAAGAAAGCAAGGGCAGAGATTCTGAGGCAGTGCGGTGCGGGCTGCCTCGGTCGAATCAGTGACCCCGGACTGCTGAGTAGCCACGGAGCATTCCTCCGTCTGTCACTTATGCTGTTAGGCGACACCATGGGAGGTGTAGGAGGGAATATAATCTGGTGTTTCCATTATGGCGAAGGCCATTTCATTAGAGAGTGCCCCCGCTGATCGGGTGCAAAGACATCGTAGCACCTAGCTACCCCGCACCCAAGATGAGCACCTCGTGAGGTCTTCAAGGAGAGGTTTCCAAGCGTAGGGCCACTATGAAACGGTGTAGAGGCGCGCCATGGTGTAGGTAGAGGTAGGGCCCCAGATTGCGCATGCAGGCCCGCACTCGTGCCGAGTTTGCGTCGTGACTCACAGGATGCGTATGTAGCTCCGTGATGATCACTCGGTATTATTTCTATCCCCGATCATGATGCATATAATTTTAGCCACCTAGAAGCCACGACATTCATTTCAGATCCGTGCCTTCTGATCGCTTCCAGATAGAGACCCAAATGCATGGGAGGGTCATATGAGAGTTTCCCTTCCAACTCCAGATCTGCTATTCTCGTATTGCAGTAGTCGAGATAGTAGAGTTCCGATCGGGGACAGGAGTTCCAATGGATCTCACAGAATTTTTAGATAGGAGGGACTCTGATGTGGTTCTCAGCACGGATCGGGTCGTCCCGCCATGTAGAGCCACATTAGATTGATATGGTGCAGGGAAGTTGTGTTAGGCCTCTGGAAATTGGAGGTAAAGTCTGTGAGGAATAAGGCAGAGTTATCTTCCAAAGATGATCTCACTCTAGCGCCAAGAGGATGTCATGTGGCGGGCTGCTGTGGTTATTCACATGCTGGGTGGAGACAGAATGGTGGGACTCTAGTGGATGAGATTCCAGTTGTTGAGAGTTCCCAGATGTATTCTCGGATGATATCGCAGGATTACCTCCAGAAAGAGAGGTGGAGTTCACCATTGATTTGATCCCGTGGATCGAGCCCATTTGATTCCTCCCATATAGGATGGCTCCCGTAGGCCGAGAGAGCTTAAGGCCCAGTTAGAAGAATTGCTAAGTAAGGATTCATTCGACCGAAAGCATATCCCCATGGGAGCCCACCCTCTCTCTCATAAAAGAAAATATGGGGTTCTGCCAGGTAAGATTGGTAGGTAGCCGAATGTAGTTACCATCCGCAATCGCATTCACTCCCTAGATCGATGAAAGAATTGATCAACTCCAAGGCCCAGTATACTCTAAGATGTATTCGAGGTCTGGGTATCAACACCTTGAGGTGTGGAGGTGATAGTTCTTGGCGACCGCATTCGTGGCATGCTATGGACATTATGAATTTCGTGATGCCATTTGGTTTGACTAATGCTCGCATCGCTTACGGATTTGATGAACCTGGGTATTCCACCAGATTGGATAGGTTTGTCATAGTCTTTATCGATGATATTCAGTGTATTCGTGTAACCCGTAGGAAATATCTGTAGAACCTAAGGATTGTGTTGCATACCCTAAGGGAGCGCGGTAGCTGTATGCCAAGTTGAGCAAGTGCCGCTTTTGGCTTCGACAGCAGGGCATTCCTGTGTCATGTGATCTCACCGAGGGGGTGGAGCGTGGATCCCCGTAAACGGAAGTCGTGGGTAAATTGGAAACCGCTAAAGAATGTGTCGAGGTCTAAGCCCCTCGTTTAGTGTGTACTTAAGCAAGAAGTTCACTGAGGGGTTCTCTAAGATAGCGTACCCCACCGAATGCCGACAAGGAAAGATGTCAAGTATGATCGTGATGCCCGCCAAGAAAGCTCGGTGAGTCGAAGGGCAGATTGACTTTCAACCCAGCCTCTAGCCAGGCTCCTGGGGAGAGATGGTCAGGTTTACAATGATGCTTCTAAAGGCCTTGGTCAGGCTTTGATGCGTAATGATGTAGGATTGCATATGCCTCTAGATAGCTGGAAGAAGCACAGAGGGAGAATTACCCTACACACGACTTAGAGCTCATAGCAAATGTGTTTGCTCAAGATATGGAGACATTGCATTTATATGGTGTTCCTTGCGTGATCTCTTTTATGCATCATAAGAGTCTTCAATATATTTTCACCCATAAAGAGTTAAACCGGTGGGAAGAAGATGGTCTGAAATGATTATGGATCACTGACCTTATTATCAGTACCATCCAGAAAGCTAACGTCGTAGCTAGATACTCTGGTGCAGTGTGCGACCAGAGAGTTCTTTGTCCTATATGAGATCAGTTACCTTCCACCTGCTGGTGGATTTAAGAGCTTCTAGTAGCATATTGAGGTCGAGATCTGTGGAGCATTGTTAAATTTCACATTTCATGCTGGGAACTCTCCCAGTTGGATCGCATTCTAGTAAAAATCGCAGATCCACAGAAGGATTGCTTAAGGAAGAGATAGAAAAAGGAAAGAGAAGAGTTTCAAATTAGAGATATTTACATGATAGTGAAAGGACAAAGAATGTGCGTACAGTAAGAAGGAATAAGAAGAGAGACATTATGGAAGTTAAGCACATTCATCTCAAGGTATATGCATCTGTGCAAGACAAGATGTACAGGACTTCAAAGAACATTACTCGGTGCAATGGGAGAAGAAAAGATTGTGTTTTGGTCAGATATTCAACCCCTGCCAGAGGGGTGGTTGCAGAGTAATTCGAGGCCCTCGTAGGGAAGATACGCTATCTCTATTCCAGCAGTGAAATGGGAGAAGATCACTACGATTTCGTGGATGTCTCTCCACTGACTCAAAGGCAAAGATGATGCTATATGGGTGATAGTTGATTGATTGACAAGTCTCCGCCATTTTCTTCCTAAGTAATGTCGAGGATTATCCGAGCAAGTCAGCCTAGTCAGATGTGGATGAGATAGTGAGACTTCATGGGGTTCCAGCTGGTTTCTGCATCGAGACCCTAGGTTCACATCCGTTTTCGCCTACCAGAAATCACTCTAGGTACTCGCCTTCATTTTAGCACAGCATTTCATCCTCATACGAATGGGCAGTCAGAGAGGACCATTCAGACGTTAGAGGATATGATGAGAGCTTGTGTGATGGAATTCAAGGGAAGTTAAGACGATTCGCACCGATAGTTCGCCACAACAACGCCTATCGTGCCAAGATAGAGACGGCTCCATTCGAGGCACTATATGGTGCCAGAAATGGGACCTGGGCAGGTCGGGACGAGGTTGGTGAGAGAAGACTAGTAGGCCCAAAATTAGTGCAAATCACTTCAGAGAAAGCGAAAGTTGTCCGTGATAACTTAAAGAAAGGCAAGATATGATGTAAGTTATGCGACAACCGTCGTAGAGACTTGCAATTCGAGATGTGTGACCGTAGTTCAAGATTTCGAAAGGTGTGGTTGAGATCTCAGAAGCGAGGCAAGCTTAGTCCAAGATATATGGGGACCCTAAGAGATTGTGAGCAGGTGGGACTCAATAGCTTATGTAAGTCAGGTTACCCCCGCACTATCAAGGATTCATGATACATTCCATGTGTCGATGTTAAGAAGTACATCCTATCCTTCACACGTGGCCGAGAGTAAACAAAGGCAAATAAAGGAGAATCTAACTTATGAGGAAACACCGTGCGCATTGTAGATCGCAAGGAATAGGTGTTGAGGAGTAAGGTGATCCCTTTAGTTAAATTCCTATGGAATAATCATGAGAGCAGGTAATGCATTGGGAGCCGTAGGCTCAGATGCGCCCATCGCACTCTCACTATTTTCCAAATGAGGTATTCCCTTTCCTTTCAGTTTAGTTTGTTCATTTCGAGGATCTAAATGTTCTAAAGGAGGGAGGATTTTGTAACCACCGTCCCGAGAGGGTACCTGACGGTAACTGTAGGGCACACATGAGCACTAAGTGTCACCGTAGTATTTTTGAAGAAATTGTGAAATGATAATTTATGGAACCCGGACGTTTAATAGAACAAGGGTAAAATCGTAATTGATCAAATAGGGATATGAAACCATGGTTCAAAGAATGAAGAGGCCAAAATAGAAATAACCAAAGTCAAGTGCAACAGCAAGAGAATGAGACTCACTGCAATTAAGGCATAAATGATAATATAAAAGGAGGAGAGACAAACCCAAAATTCATTTTGGTCTCCTTTTTGCTAGGGCAAAACGTGGAGAAGGTTGGAGAAGAGAGAAAAGAAGATGAAGAGGAGGAAGAAGAGGAAGAAGAAGAAGGAGAGGAAGAATTTTAGGTATGGAATCCTTTAATTTGGGTTTTTGATATGAATTCTAAGGTTTCTATGAATGATTAGTTGCTCCTTTCCTAGGGTTTTGTTATGAGATTATCCTAACCCTAGATTTGTTAAATTCATGTGGGTAAAACCTTATTTGGTATGAGATAAACAAGGAATTCTTCCTATTTCTATGGTTTTGTATGGATTGGTGGACCTTGGTATGAATTCATGATTTTGGCTAGGGTTTGGTTATAAGAAGTTCTAAACCACCAATACAAGTGTGGAGGAGTTGCTTTGGGTAAATTCCATGTTGGTTTTGAGGAATGGTTGTAAAAAGGAGAATGTTGCGTTTTGTAAAGGAAATGCTGTCAAAATTTAGTAAAACCCCTGTTTTTGTTTTGGCTATAGATTAAGTTATAATCATCCAACTGAATTGATTCCAATTGGTAAAGAACCATAAGAGATAGTACTACAAATTTATAGAAGGGACCAAGGCAAATTGTATCTCTAAGGCTCCCAAATATGGACTGAAAGGTGAGCTTGTGTAGCTCACTGGTTATGCTCTGTTTTGGGTATTGTTGTAGTGTTTTGGTCATAAGTGGAGTTTCACTCATCCAAAGTGAGTGATTCAAAATTATGGATAACATAGACTTCTAGGGGAATAATTTATCTAAAGGAAGTGCATGAAAATTGTAACCGCAAAGTGCCCATAAATTTGTCAAAGTGGAGCTATGTGCAGATTCTGTTCTGCAAATTGAGTAATCTATATGTAAAATCCAATAACTTGAGTTTTGGTGATCCAAATTGGGTGATTCCAATTGGAGAATAAACCTTAGAACCATAGCTTCAAATGAGTGAAGAAAAAATTTCCAATTTATGGAGTTAAGACCCAAGAAAGCAAGGATAACAGTAGGTTATTCAGTGAGCTAACCAATTTGGCATTAAAAAAAATGTTGTAACTTGTGTTATGTAGTTGAGGGCCTTAGAGAAGGAATTTTAAATTGAAAATTTAAAGAGATGTCATTGGATATATAAAGGACTGATCTATAAATTTTCATAATTTTTGAAGACCGTTTGAATAATTTTTGGGTAATAAAGTCCAGAGAGTATTGTTGAAAAAAGGTTTACCAAAATAAGTGGTTTTTTTTTTTTTTTTGTTAGGGGCTTTTAGTGCTCAAGGGTAAATTTGTTCATTTGGTTTTATATGAATGTCAGGTGACCCTAAAGTGACTTGTGTGTGTGAAGTACGTTAAGTTTTACGCTATACGCAGTGATTAATGTTTTCGCTGTGACTGCTTGAGTGTGTAGGTTAAAAGCAAGGCTGAAAGTTGTGGAGTCGTTGCTCAAGTTTTGTAAAACAAAAAGTGAGTGCTCTTAAACCTATTTTTTTCAAATACTGTGGTATTATTATAGAACTCGCTTTACACTGGTATTTAATGGTTTTCATTGTAAACCATATTTTAAAGCAAGCAAGCAATGAGTTTTTAAGCAAACAAAAGTATATTTTATAAAACAGGCCTAACGAAAATCCCTAGTTTTAAGCAAGCATACCTGGCCGAGGTACTCGCACGCGGCGCGGTGGTGTTAGGACATCATTTCATGCATTTTAGATTTGCCTGGTTGGCAAACTTAGTTCATGCATCATGGCATTTAAAGGAGACCGTGGCACGCATCCGGAGTACATGTGGTTAGCACATTAGCTAGATTATGGTGATGTAGATCAAGGTCATTCCACCATATTTACCGGAAAAGGGGAATTGAGCCAAGGCTCTTCCACCTAGGTGATGCGGACCCAAGTCCTTCCACCGGCACGGTTGAAGCCCAAGCTCCCGTGTTTACTAGGGTACAACAAGCAAGAAAGGCTTCCAGTGGTTGATCTTGATTTATAAACAATTTCCATACAGTTTTGAAATCAATCATTGGTGCACGGTGTTTATAAAAAGTTTTATAACTTTTGTGCTGTTTGAGCCTGTGCTCTTATTTATGAAAAGTTTTATAAACTTTTTTAAGCAAGGTAAAGCAAGCAAGCAAGAGGTTTATGAAAAGTTTTTATAAACTTTTAAAGCAAGTAAGAAGTTATGAAAAGTTTTAGAAACTTTTAAAGCAAAGCAAAGCAAAGTAAGCAAGCAAGGTTTCTGGAAAATATCTTGTAAAAAAGAGAGTTTCAAAGTTTTGAGATATTTTCAAAAAAAGCAAACATTTTATAAAGCATGCACTCACCGAGCTTGTTGCCTATTATTTTGTCGTTTTAAAAACTATTTCTAAATTTAGGCATCGCCGACTGGAGCATATTAGGATTCTCCGACTTTGTATCGCTGTCAGATAAATAACTTATGTAAGGAAATACGTTGAATTTGTACAGTTGAGCATATGTATGTACATAGTTTTGTATTGTGAAAATGTGATGAGCCTGAGGCTCTTTTGAGAGTGTGTTGGTTGCCATATTTTGAAAAGTGTAAACTCAGATATATGCAAGTTTTGGGATTTGTCCCAGATACAGTCAAGTATGTCGCCAAAATTTATAAAATCACAAGTTTAGAAAGGAAAAAATTTTATATGGGTTTTCAGCTTGGCTTAACACGGGCTTAAACTTCACGGGGATTCTAGTGGATTTGGAGTAACGTGGGGGTTAATGGGTTGGCGAGCACACCCTACTGCATACTAGGGGTAGGTGTGATAGAGGAGCCTCTGAAATCAAAAATTAGATAATAGTCCTTTTATGGGTATTATTTTCTAATATTGGGAACAATTCACTTCATGAACATCACCATTCAAATAAATTCAAGATTCTCAACCCAGGAAATTTTCTTTCTAATTGTGCAGAAAGTACCATAACTAACATCAAATCTTTCCCAGCGGAAGTTGTGTTTCTACTTGGCGGATCATAGTGAACAAAATCTAGTCAGGGAGAAAATTCCACTATGCTTCTGTCCAACTTAAAGAAATGAATTCGACACTGTCACAAGTTTCATTGGATTTAGATAATAATCGGAAATAGAATTTTCAAGAATTTAATTCAACTTCTAATACCTTTTGAACAGTGCTTGTTTTGAGTCTATTAAACAAATTAAAAAATTCTATGCTAAATCTAATCTACGAAGAAAATAAAAAATATATAAAAATAAAAATATATATCTGAAAAGAGTCCTTAGCTCCCCGGATGCTGCGGTTTTCTTCTGGAATCCCTCTCGCGCCTCGGTGTTTCTATTTATAGAGCCCAGGAAGTTTGTGCCTAAGTCGAGGCTGATGTGGATCCCCAAAATTTTAGCCATATTGCGTTCTGTCTTGACACGGAAGTTTTGTTGTGATAAGTTCAATCTTCATCCCGAGGTCCTAATGCGACGTCGGTCGTCTGTCTGTGACTTGTTCCACTAAATAACTCCTTCGCTTGGATTTCGGTTACCTTGAGTTTCCTTGGTCACGACATTATTCTTTTCTTCAGCATATCCATTCTGTCTCGATAGAGTTTCCTCTATTGCGATAGATCTTTCTTTGTCTCCTTAACAATTTGTCTTGCAAAGTCTGTTGTTCTAACCGTTCTATGTCGCGACAATCTTATGTGTGGTTCCTTGAATAGTTATGTTGCGACATCGACAAGTTTTGTCGCAATAGAGTTTACGAGCGACTAACTAAATTGTGGTGTGGTGACCGAGTTTTATGTCGCAGCCGGCATTTATTTAGTTCTTTGTTGCAACAATGTTTTTGTATTGTCAGAGTTTTGTCCCTACTTAACCTGATTTCTTATTGCATCTTCATTTTGATGTTGCGACATGGCCTCTTGGTGTAGTCGATGTTTGCTGTCGCGACTTAGTTTGTTATGTCGCGACCCAACTTCTCTTCCCTGTGTTGGAATCTTTATCGTGACATAGAAAAGTCTGTCGTGACCTTGTTTATTTGTGTTCAGCTTATCTTTGTGTCACGTGCCAAGATATGCGACATGAAACATCTCTTAAAGCTTGAAGTATGTATAACATTGGATTGCTGTTGCAACCAGGTCGAGTTCGCTAAGCAAACATCACATGTCGCGACGCGCATACGTCACGACCAAAGGAACCTTCTTTTTTATTTGTCGTGACATATCACCTTGTCGCGGCGAAATCTTTCTTGAAGCTCTTCTTGTAATGTACTGCAAGATTTTCATCTGCGATGTCAAATGTCGCAACATAAGAGGATTTTGTCGCGGCCCCAGATTACACCCTTCTATTCTTCATTATGTTCTTGACATAAACTTATGCATCAGCAGTGTTCTTCTGTATTTCTCTTTAAACTGTTGTCGTGGCGGTACCTTATGTGAAATTTACGCCTTCTTCCTTTTTCATTTTAGTATGACAGGGCTTCTTTGTGCTTCTGATTTCTTTCCTGTGTTGACATTACAAGCGAAAGCTTTATCGCAACATAAACTTTCTTTGTCTCAGCAAACTTGTTATATTCTTTCCATTTTCTGTCGCGACACATTGTCTTTTGTCGCAACAAAGCTCATTTGTCAATAGTCAGACCTTTGTGTTGCGACCAAGAGGAAATATTGGTCGAGTTCCTTTGCCATTTACATAGAAGTTTGTTGTGACCCACAAAACTGCGTAAGCGAAATGACTGGCCCATAATTTCTCTTTTCTCTTCTTTCGTATAAATTTTCTCTTTTGAATTAAAACACCTTAAAAATACAAAGTTGTTAAATATTCCATAATTTTGCATTAAAGCAGAATATGAAAGATACTAAAAATAAACAGAAAATGGATTAAAAGAAATATATGAGTTTTAAGACTCATCACCTATTATGTTAGAGTTCCACCCCTTTCAGCAACCATCTAGAAAAATGTCTAAGTAAAGCTGAAGGTGAAGGATGAGATTGAGAAGCTTTTGGAGGCCAAATTCATCAGACCTACAAGGTATGCGCAGTGGTTGGAAAATTTGTCCCTGTGATGAAGAAGAATGGAAAACTTAGAGTTTGTGTAAACTTTTTGAGGTTTAAATCTTCCTTACTCCCCAAAGACTTATGTGTAATGCCTATTGCTAACATGTTAGTTGACTCCATTGAAA
Source organism: Tetrastigma voinierianum (assembly GCA_016808115.1). NCBI lineage: Eukaryota > Viridiplantae > Streptophyta > Magnoliopsida > Vitales > Vitaceae > Tetrastigma > Tetrastigma voinierianum. The sequence continues at coordinate 35,692 of JAEQBH010004740.1, forward strand.
ATAATGAATTATTGTCCTTCGTGGATGGTTTTTCTAGGTATAATCGAAATCCCAGAGGCGTGATGATATATCTAAGACTGCCTTCAGATGTCCTGATTCGTAGGAACCTTTGAATGGATGGTCATGCCCTTTGGTTTGAAGAACGTTGGTGCAACTTACCAAAGGGCTATGTGTTGACCAAATTTTATATACAAATTTATGACGCTGTTACTAAATGACTATTATCTAATCCCCGAAAACGGCGCTAAAAACTTGTTGACTAAATTTTATATACAAATTTATGACACTGTTACCAAAGGACTATTATCTAATCCCCAATAATGACACCAAAATCTTGTTGACCAAATTTTATATACAAATTTATGACACTGTTACTAAAGGACTATTATCTAATCCCCAGTAAAGGCACCAAAAACTTGTTGACCAAAATAGAACATGTACGCTCATAATAAAAATGGATTTGTCATTGAATTCATTGAAGATTTAATTTGGTCATGATACGGCAAGTGCATAGGTCGTACAAGTAATAAAAGTGGACCTATATGTTCGGATATTGTTCCCACAGAGATTGAAGAAAATTCAAAGTTCAACTACCCCAACTACTCAAGTTCTACACTATTTGAACTTCCATTTCATAAAATTTTCAGTTACCTAACTAAGAATTCCAATATCGAAATTTATATATCTATAATAAAAGAAAAGATTGGCAATCCTAGACCTAAACTAGACTGAACCAGATTATTGTTGGAAGTAGACACTGAGATTTCACTGCTGTGAAATTATCAATTCCTTCAACATATTATAGTTCTATTATATCATGAATTGGAATATGAATTTGTCAAAGAGGCAAAGTAGTATAGTTTGGATTTCTCCCTTAACCATACATTTCACTGATTAGAGATTCATGTTCATTTATAAACGTGTATCTTGATGTAATTAGATTTTCTCTATAAGATATGGGTTTTCCCGATACTTCATACCCATTTCTTATGACTGCACCAAGGCCTAAGCCCCGAAGATAGGGCCATTTGCCAAAATTTCTCTGAGCGAATGATGTCTCATCCTTGAGATCTTAAAGAGTTCTCTCTTTCCTTGATTAGATCTAGCTAACACAAGTGGGAATCATTCCTCAAGACCAGGAGAAATCATTGATTAAATTGATATATCCCTCAACTAATTTTCAAACCATGAGTAAATTGATGATTTATCTAAGTAATCTTTCAGAGCTCATTAGTTCTTCAATAATAGTTTAGCATACCCCTAAGTAATGCATCTAAGCTCTTAGGAATCTCCAAGCTACGTGTCCTCAAAGGGGCTCTGAAATCGAGGCAGGACAACGATCATAATTGGGTATAAGTTACTAATGTTGGGAACAATTCACTTCATGAACAACACCATTCAAATAAATTCAAAATTCACAATGCAAGAAATCTCTTTCTAATTATGTAGGAAAGAACATCACTAACATCGAATCTTTCCCAACCCAGTTGTATTTCTCAGCGAATCACGAGTGAACGAGAAATGCGATAAGAAAATTTCCAATGCAATTGTAATCGGCGAAAAGAAATGAATCGACTTTTATCTAGACCGTTAGATTACGATTTAGCTCGGCGAAACTTACGACGATTCATTGTTTCAAGTCGATAAACAAATTGAAAATACTACACTAATTCTAATATGAAGAAAAGAAAAATAAAGAAAATAAAGAAAAATATAATACAAAAGAGTCCTCAGCTCCCAGATCTTTCTGTTTTTTCTTGAATGATTACCTCGCATTCCTCGAATGTTTACGTTTTATAGAGCTGCAGAAGTTTAGGCCCCACAGGTGAGGCTACATTGTGAATCCACAAATTCGGCCCGGTTATTCTTGGTCGCGACACGAAGTGTTGCCACGGTGAGTTTTAATTCTTTGTTGCGGTTCTACATTTGCGGCGTCCGGCGTCTGTCACGGCGATGTTATTTCTTTATATTTACGATACGTCGCGAAGCGAAGTTTCCTGCAATCGCGACGAGTTTGCCTCTTCAACTCTTTAACACTTTGTCTGCAGGTTGTGGATTATCCATTCTATGTCGCGACACTCTCATGTGTGTTTACTGGAACATTTATGTTGCGACATTGACAATTGTGTTGCGACATTGTTTCTATGTAGCTTCTTCAAATTGTGTCGCAACCAGTTTTTATGTCGCGACAGTATTTCTATTGGTTCTTGTTGCAACAACCGGGACAGCGTCGATTGAGACTCACATCTTCGGTGAACATGATCACCGGTAGTGGCAGTAAAAATGGCCGGGAAGGTGTATATGATCTGTGGTGAGACCTTGAAAAATAACGTAGCCCAAATAAATAAACACACGAAATTTGATGAAAATTCAAATGAATATTGGAGGTCAGTCCAATGAGTCAAGTCTTTGGGCGAAATACCAATGACTGTTTTTTTCACACTTGGCGTTGCTTATGTGAGGGAGTCGGTGAGGACTCGGTACATGGAACATGGTGGGTCGCATTTCACTCATGGCATGTAGAATTCCATTCTAGGTTTGCATAATCTTGATTGGAATGTGCTTAACTGCTGGTGACATGACCATTGCATGTGCGCAGGTGGTGAGTAAACTACGTAGAAGTTTACTACATTGGGCGTGCTCACCGGAGTCGTGGGACCCCCTTTCGAAGTGCCGGGGAATGTGTGAAACTGAGCTAACTAAGTAGTCGATATTCGATATTGAAGGAAATGGGATTATTGGCTTTTTTGATTCATATTTTGTAAAGCATGTGTTAGAATGCTTAAATTTTGATATATGTTTTTGTACATGGCTCCGAAGCGTAATTTAAACTCTTATGGACTATGGTTTTTAATAGTCATGTGCTTATGTTTGAGTATGGGTAAATGGGCCCTATGTGGCCATTTTACTTGTATGTGGCAGGTGAGTTGTTGTATAATATTAGGCCATGTTGCCATGTAATTGCACGGGTTGTATTTTTTTGGAGGTAGAGCTCCTGTCTGAGGAATTTGTGCGTTTTTCGTTAAATCTTGGGTCCTGGGAAAAGGGGACTCAATGGTGCATGGTGGAGAGGGTTGCAGGCATCCTGAGTCTTCTTGTGGTCGACGGGTTGTCAACGAACCGGGATAAGGGGGTATCCGATCCGGGCCCGGGTGAGGTTTGATTTTAATCCCAGGACTGATGTCTTTGAGTTTTGTTGAGTTTTTTCGGTAGCCCTGTAATTTGTTGATGAATGGAACCAAAAAAATGGTTCATGGCCGTGAAGGGACCAAGAGGTGCCATGTTTTATATGGGTCCGAGATTTGGGCCATTTTATGTGTATTGTTAGAAAAATAAATAATATGCGGTTGTGTGTCAAAATCATGTTAATATGTGCTTGCATGATGTATTAACATGGAAATTATATGTAGGAAATATAATTATCCGGAATTTATAAATGTTGCATGTAGCATGACATAACATGAAATGGCATGATTGCATTTCATATACATAGTCACATCCCATTAAATGGGTGTGTGCGCATGGTCATAATCATTCACCATTCTTGGTGAGCTCGGTACTTTGGACTACGTCCAACAGAGTCTCATGGGTGTATTTCATAGCTTTGAATAAAGCGGTTTATCGGAGGAAGCGTCGATGCTTTTGAATAAAGGCGTGTCGGAGATGTCCAGGAAATGCTTTTGAATAAGCGGAGTTATCGAAAAGCTATCCATAGCTTTAAAATAAAGTTATTATTAGAGACTGTCTAATGTTGGAGATTGTTCGGGATCGAGGAGATTGTCAGGGATTCGAGTTGTCGGGGTCGGGAATTGTCCAAGGTTGAAGCGTCAGCCGGAGATTGTCCACGGTTGGAGACTGTCCAAGGGCTTTGAATGAAGCGATTATCGAAGGTTGTCCAAAGGATTAGATTTATAAAAACAAAAAGCCTTTTGATTTGGATAAAGGGTCATTGGGTGAAACACTAATGACAAGTTTTCACATTTGGCATATGCATGTGTGAGGGAGTCGATGAGGATTCGGGATATAGGATAGGGTGAGTAACATTCTCATCCATGACATGTAGACATTTGAGTAGGAACGTGCATGTTTTTACTTGAATGTGAGGTGTGCCATTACATGTGCATTTAGGTGGGGAGTAGCCCTTGTAGGAGAATTTTCTGCGGGCATTGCTCACCAGATCTTGGGACCACCTAGGAATAAGGGGTATCTGAGAGACCGGCGCTCCGATGAGGCTATGATTATGAAGGAGGAGGCTGATGTGTGGCCTTGGTATTTCCTTTGAAAAAAAAAAAAAAAAACTTTGTATAAAAGAATTGTAACTAAATTCTTTGGGACTATTGTCTAAATAGTGGGTATGCCAGTGTAGTAAGAGGGCGTGATGGGACTCTTCTGACGTAATTAAACGTTTTATTTTCATATTTGATTTAAAAGGTGAATGAATGGATCCCGATAAAGGGATGTATATTAGGGATATGGACGAGATGGACCTGTGGGTCAATCTTACTGCAATTGAGACCCTTGATGGGGTATGATTATCTTGTTATATGGTGTATGTTGGGTAGAGATCCACAGAACAAAGAGAGGCCTTTCGATTTTTGTGAAAATATGGATCTGATAAATGGGACCTAGCGATTGGGGTATCGGGTCACGAAATCCGCAGGTATGAGTTGATGGGTTACTTGATGGGACCCCGGTTAGGGTGTCACATTACATCTATTCACTTTATATGTGTAACGCCCCGTCCCGAGAGAGTGTACAGTACATGTAACTGTAGGGACGTATACGAGCACCTAGTGAAATTGTAATATTTTTGGGAGTTATTATTAAAGATGAAATTAGGAAATGATAAATTTAGTAAACTCGGAATGTGATACTAGAAGAAAGGGAAAAGTTGTAATTTCCAAAAATGATATGAAAATCATAAAATGAGTAGAGATGGGCCATCATATAAATAACAAGAGTTGATGTGCAATTTTTGAGAGATCAAGGATCTACTCTCAATTAAGGCAAAGTTTAGACTATAAAAATGAGGAAAATAGCGAAAACTCATTTTGTTCTCAGTGGCTGAAGCGAACGTAGGAGAAGGGAAAGAAGGGAGAAGAAAAGAGAGGAAGGAAGAAGAAGAAGAAGAGGAGAAAGAAGACCAAACCAAGGTATGTTTTATTTTGAAATGTTATGGGTATTTTGGATTCCCTAAGGTTTGGTTTGGAGATTAGGTCCTCCTTTGTCTAGGGTTTTGGAAAGATCACTATGAACCAATTTTCATTGGGGGTTGGGAGGGTAAACCCAAATTAAAGTGAAAAATAAACATGGAGATAAATCGTATTTTTATGATTTGGGTATAGATTAGGTGGACGCTTAGGTTAAATTCATAAGAATTCTTGAATTTTCCCCAAGGTTTTGTGGTATGGTTCCAAACCACCAATAAATGGAGTTGTTTTTAGATGAATTCATGATGATTTTTTGAAGTGTTAAGGAATGGGGAGGATTGTATGAGGTTTGGTGCCAAAAGTGGGCAAATAACAATTACGGACAAAATTCTCATTGTCTGGAGATGCAATTTATGTATACCCGATACACCCGGCGGAAGCCAGTTGTCTGTCTGAGTCCATTTATCTGTTGCCCATAGAGCTCTGTGATGCAGGGTACATGTCCAAGTTGTATCAGTGCAGTGTCATAAAATACTTGATTGTGTAGTTTGCATATTAAGCTCATTCACACTAATTGCATGGATATACTAAATAATTAAGTTCAAATAAGATTGGAACTCGGCGAAACGTGGCGTGCCTGCTTGTAGGCGGCTGAGTGTGCCTCGGCGATTTTTGTTGAGTGTGACTAAATGCTAGTTGTGGAGTGCGTTAATTATTCACGTTATCGTGGCGATTGTGTTACATATTAAGTTTGAGTGTGTGAAGAAGGCTAAAAGCAAGGCGAGGAAGGTGTGGAATTGTGCTCAAGTTTAGTAGTAAAGGTGAGTGTTCTAAACCACTTTTAAATAAGTGTATTATTATTATAAGCTTGTTTTACTACTTGGTATTTAAGGGTTTTGAATTGCAAAAACCATTATTTTGAAAACAGCAAAACAAGCAAATGGTTTTGAATTATTAACCATAACTAAACAACAAGCAAGCAAATGGTTTGAATTATTAAACCATGTTCAAGCAACAAGCAAATGGTTTGAATTATTAAACCATGTTCAAACAAGCAAGCAAAGAATATTTGTGAAAGCAGGCTACTAAAATCCCTAGTTCTTAAGCATCTGATTGGCGGTATTAAATACGTGCACGGTGGTGGGATATCATACGCCATTTTAAATTTGCACAGTCTCCGGAAAACTTAGTTCATCGTCAGCCATTTATAGGAGGCAAGTAGTACATTACTAGAGTATATAGGTTAAGAGCTCTAACTAAATTATGATGATGAGGCCGGTCCAATTCACACCATATTTAGGAAAGGTGGAGTGAAGTGTGCGGGCCCTTCCACTGGTGAGCGGACCCGAAGAGTCCGGCCACCGGCCGATGCGTGCTCGGGCTCGTGTTCACTAGGGTACAGCGAAAGTAAGGCCTCCCGTTGGTTGATGATTTACCGGCACGCTGATTTATGCTGGTTGAAATCAATAATTTTGATTTGAGCCCGAGGCTCCGGTGTTTGTTTAAGCAAATGGTTGAGCCCAAGCTCCGTTTTATTTCAGCGATCGGTTGAGCCCGGGCTCGGGTAGTGATTTAAGCGGCGGTTGAGCTGACTCCGTTTTTATTTCATGCTTGAACGAGCTCAGTTTTTATTTCAAAGCATCTGGTTGAGCCGAGACTCCCGTGTTTATAAAAGTTTTTATAGAAGCTTTTTTCAAAAAAATAAGAAGGTTTGAGAAAAGGTTTAGAAACTTTTAAAGCAAGAGGTTTATAAAGAGTTTTATAAACTTTTAAAGAAAAAGCAGTAAAACAGTGTGAGATTTGAGAAAAGTCTTAGAAACTTTTAAAGCAAAGCAAAGCAAAGTAAGCAAGCAAGACTTCTGGAAAATATTCTGTAAAAGAGAGTTTTACAGTTTTGAGATGTTTTCCAAAAAAAAGAAAACATTTTATAAATCATACACTCATTGAGCTCGTTTAGCGCATTATTTTCGTGTTTTAAAAACTATTTTCCAGGTACAGGCACTCCGGACACTGGAGCATAGTAGGATTCTCCTAACATTGTACAAGTGTTGTTATTAAGAATATTTTGCAAGGAAATACTTTGAATTTGTATAATGGAGCATATATGTATGTACATAGTGTAGTTTTGTGAAAATGTGTGGGGTTGCTGGTTGCCATATTTAGGAAAATGTAAGTTGTGTATACAGGATTTGGATATATCCTATATACAGTCGTCATACTGCTGAGGTTTTACCGCTGCCAAGATTTTACAAAATCATAAGTTAGAAAAGAAAAAAAAATTATGAGGTTTAAGCGATACGACCGCTACGAGGGATGTCTAGTCGTTAAGTACTTGTTGGGGGTTTCTATTGGTGTTAAACACTAACAGCTAGTAAGGGGCGGGGGTGTGTCAAGATGTAATCTTGTAGTATTATATTCTTTCAAATTCGAACTGAGATTCCTCACATACTCCATCTCATTCCTTTGCTATTCCAGGCGATCCTGGGGCCTCTTTAAAGAATTACAAATATTCTGTCATACACATTCTGAGTTGACGATGTAAAAACCATATCTCAACTAATATAAAGATTCTTTATATTTATTGAATTAAAAACATTAATATCAATCATCAACTATATAAAATGTAAAGATAATGAAATAATTTAGAAAACCCTAGTTACCCTTTGATGAGTCTTAAACTCATCTATTTTTTAATCAGTGGCATATTTTTGCTTGATTTCAGATCATCTTTATTAAATTATGGAATATTCACCAACTTTGTGTTTTGCATGTTTTAATTTAAAAATGAGAAAATTCTAGCATAAAAGAAGAAAAAAAAAAGAGACAATTGCATCATTCTGTATGACGTGTTTTGTTTATCGAAACACAATTTGTGAGACAGAACATGTCGTAGCCGACTAACTATATGTCATTAACAAGTCGGGGCTGAGAACTCAAGGCATAAAGAGAATCTTTGTCGTGACAAAGAATTTTATGTCGCAACATTGCTGAAGAAGAATGTAAACATTACTGTCGCGATACTCTTAACTTTGTCGCAACAATGATCAAGGCAAATGACAAAGAAAATTTGTTGCGAAAATTTTCCTCAATCGCAACATAAAAGGTTGAAGATTAACATATGAGCTCTGTCATGACAAAAGATAGCTCTGACGCGATAGAAAATGGAAAAAATATAACACAAGTCAGTTGAGACAAGTGTTTTTATGTTACGACAAAGTTTTCAGCATGGAACCAGGTCAAGGAAGAAGAGCCATGACAACAAACAAAATCCTGTCTCGACATAACATTCAAAGTTCACAACATGGAGCAACAGAATCTCTATCGCGACAAAGATTATTTATGTTGCAAGAAACAAAACATGGGGGAGTTGAATCCTCTGATGGGGTCTAAGAAAGTGAAGCGATGCAAGAGGAATGAAACCAAAGAAAAGTCATGTTAGACATAATAAAAATTAGACGAAGCTCATCATGACAAGACCAATCTCTGTCGTGACAATAAAAGCCTCTTTGATAGAAGTGCTCGTGACAAAATCATCGATCGCTGACGGGAATCAAAAGAGAATTGAGATTAGCCTAGTTAAGTATGTAAATGAGTTTTCCGTATCTGCGAAAAACAGCTCGACGAGAAACAAACTTGAGAAAAAGTCTATTGCGTGAAAGAAAACTACCTGTCTGACGAAGCGGTATTGAGCAACGAAAAATCTTGTTGCACGACATAGAAAAACTCTGTCATGACAGTAGATGTGAAGAGAAAAATGCGCATTGCGCGAAAGAAAAATTGTGATAGTTTCGGAGAGGAGAGTGTATAAGAAATTTGGGTGCGACAAATTTGTGTTCGACAAAGACCTTCCTTTGCGGCGAGAACAATTGTTGGATCAAAACATTGTCGCGACGTGCTCCAAGTCACAATACGTGAAATCAGAAAAAGCTCGGAAGAGCGGTCTGACGGCGCGTACTCGATGAGGCCGGTGTGCGCCCCGATCGAGGGGGTCTTTTATTTTTAACCGTGTGAAGTAAATATAATTACAAATCTTTGCCAACAAAAAGAATACTAATCGTAATGCCTTCTTAGTGCACACGGCTGGTTTATGGCACATATGGCCCTTCTGTCGCGGCCTTGTATTGTATACTTTCACGGCATAAGCGTCTTTGTAAGCTCCACGCACTGCTACAGTTTGCGACCGATTGCCTTGCCCCAACATCCCACGACATAAAGCGCTATGGCGACGCCGAAAACATTGGGCTTTGTGCTGATAGGGTTCACCTGTTGCGACACAAGCTTAGACCAACTCTTTGCGACATCAATTCTCATCGCGGCGCCAAACTCTCTTGGTCTTTGCCCTAAGCTTCGACCGTACAAGAAATTACTGTCCGGCGTCCGAAAATCCCTGTCGAGGGCAAACTCGGTCGACATAAAGATACTACATTGCGATACAAAAAATACGTAACCATGAAACGTAAAATCCTCTTGACTTGGCGGCTAATTGCGGCGTAAAAATATTTTGTCATGGCAGCCAAAACTCTTGAACCGGCGAAATGCAGCCGGCGACATAAACACTTTGTCGCGACGCCGAATCCGCTGACCCGAAACCCTGTGCGACGCGACCTCTTGTCGGCGACCATTTTGGTCCACGACGTGAAACCTCTGTCGTATCGTCCGCAGCGGAGAAACCAGCTGTCGCGACATGGGCGTGTAAGCTGAAATAGCTGCTACCCATTTCGAGAACCATGTCGCGACATAAGGAACCCCTACCGCGACACAAGACCAGAAACTCTGTCGCGACCAGGAAACCCTTATTGCGACCTAAAACTTACCCAAACCTGCAATAGCCTTTTTGCCATTTCCTGCACCTCCAGCTCTTTCCCAAGACACTATAAGTTATCACAATGGCCTTAGCACAATAAAGGCAACATAAAAATCCGGGAAAAACCTGTCAAGTTGTATTAACAATTGAAAATGGGTTTATTAGCTCTTCTCTTTCACCTGTGGCTTGGATAACATCTAGAATTTTACAAAATACAGAACAAGCCATAATCTAGCCTTCTTTAACCTTAAGGCCTCAGATGAGTTCCATCTTCTGGTGGACCTCTAACACCTAAAATAATTTCCCACGACGGGGTGAGCAGTAACAGTAGAGGAATTCTCCCTGAGACCTCCCACCTAAGTGCACATGCAATGCATAATTTAACATTTATCAGCACATTAGGCAAAATATATGCATTTCTATATGAATACTCTCAAGTCATACTAAATATCTTTGAGCCATACGACTCCCTCATACACATAATGTATGAAAAGCCTTCATTTCCAAAACAAAGATTTTGTTTTTGCCTATTTCAGCTCCTTGGGCAGTCTCAAAAATGGCTTCATTTAAAAATATTATTGTCTTTTGTGGGTAACAAACTTTCGGGGTTTCACCTAAGGTGTGCATTACACATTAGGCACTTTGAGAATTTTTTCATCCATTGGTTAATATGTCTTCTTAGATCTGAAGCACATGAGGGTGTCTATCCTTCTTACTAATTGCGACCACATAATTTCAACTATCGACTCAGACATGTCCCTTACATAAGCCCATCATTTTAAACACCAAACACAATGTTCTTTCATGTCATGCCTCTTTAGTTTCTGCTTAGATGTACATTAATGTACAATGAAAGAAGGCGCCATTGTATGTTCTTTCATGTTACAGGTATGATGAGGCTACGTAGCATTTATGATTTATGGATAATCCCAATCTGACATACAATTTAAATCCATAGCCACAACTCACGTAAATACATAGGTTATTCGACATATATACATGACTTTTCACACACTTGCATGTCGACTGATCAATGATAACACATAAGCGGATCTTCATGTTCAAAACCAATAGTACACACAATTGACGTATGGGTCCATGTCAGCCAACGACATACTAAAAATCATCATACTCGAAACGTATTTTCCATTGATATGTGCACTTTAAATTTTAGATTCACGAGAACATAAGGATTGGCGGTGCGTAATTCACAGCCAGTTTGATCTACCTATTGTTCTTGAATCAGCCCCAAAATCTAGGGCTACACCTTATGGCCATCGAATGGCCATTGGGCCCAGGCCAACAAAGTATGAGAGAACCCTCTTACCTCTTGGGACCTTGATCCATTTCGCTTCTTAACCGTAAAACTCACGTTGTTAGAACACTAGAATACCAGTATAAAACTGGATTTCCTTTATTTTCCTTTCCTTTCCTTCCTCCCCTCTTTCTATGCTTTTCCTTTTATCAACTATATCACAACAGTATTTCATTAAGGGGTGTGACCATGGCTCCATTGTGTCCCTTTTCATTTTGCTTTTGGTGACAAGTGTGTCATCTATGACACTTAAACCACTCATTAGCTTTCATCCATCCTCATCCATTCCCCACTTGATCTTTTGAAGAGACCCAGACATGGTATCACCATGTGGAATTTCCATATGTCCCATTTTTAAGTCATGATGCCATGTGGCCTTAGGTACTTTGCGTTGTCATGCCATTTATCCTCCACACGCTTGAATTCACATTGGAAATTTCATTAGTCACAATTTGACACAATTAGTCGGGGTAACTAAACTCCATGAAGTGAATTGTGAGGTGAGATTAGTTATGTTGCAGAGTGCGAAGGAATTTCCATATTTCCCTCACACAATACTATTACCTTTTCCACTTTTGAAATGAATTTTCGGGGTTTACATTCTCTCTCCTGAAAAAATTCCATCATCGAAGTTTACCCACATATACATACAATCACATGCATATACGACAATTATTTAATTTTTAGTGCCTTAACATACCTTCATCACACTGAATAGGAAGGATAGGTGATAAACATTGTGTCCTCGCGTTCCCATGTTGCCTCCTCCACTCCTCGGTGCTACCATAACACCTTCACTAACCTCACAGTCTTATGTCGTAAAACCTGGTCTCGGCTATCCAAATATGCATAGGTCCCTCCTTGAAGGTCATGCGCATCAATAATAAGCCGCCTCGATCGGCTACGCCAGTTGAGATCTAGGGTGTACTTAGGGTATGGAGACATGGAATACCTCGTGGACCTTGATAGACCTGACCCACTTGTAGATGCGCAGCTATATACCCATCCTCTCGAGGTGTCCTCGAAGGGGCCCAGATGTGTTGAAGCTGATGCTTCCCAGTTTAGCTGAACGACCTCCTCTTAGGCATCACCTTAGAAGACGTGATCACTACCTCGAGCTCTAGAGGTCGGCCGTTGTCTCGGCGTAGCTCATCTGTAGGCTCTAAGGTGACGAGAAGGCTTTCGTATCAAATCCACCTTCTCGAGGTGTCTGCAATAAAGTCGGTTAATGATGGATCTCACTTGTTCGAAAAATCGAATGTCGACATGGCTCATATAAAGCCTCCATAGGATTGCCATTTGTGCTAGCATGATAACTATTGTTGTAGGCGGGAACTCTACGATAGTAAATGCTCCTCCAGCTGCCCATAAAATCTAGGACATGCTTGTATGTGTCTCTAGACTTGTATGGTTATCTCAGCCATTGTGTCATGGATGGAAGCGATTACTCATTATCAGTGCATCCCCATGGCCTTACAGAGCTGCCAAGAGAGGTGGTGTACTGGGATCCACATCCCGATAGTATGAATACTGGCTGCTCATACTAACTAGATAATCTCTTGCATGTATAACTTATGAAATTCCTCCAGGTCAGTGAAGGTCATCATACGGCCGGAAAATGTGTCGACTTAGTGGTGGGTCCACTATCACCACACCGCGTTATACTTTCATGATGTTTGTGTCAAGTAGTCTAAAATCCATCGTGATATGTTCCCACTTCCACTCACCTTTCACTATAATGGCTAGGTAGTAACCTGTGCCTACGGTGCTCGACCTTTCACTTTATTTCCCACGTGAGGCGTTGTCGAACGAAATTAAATATGTGTCTCTTCATCCTCCAATAATATTATGACGAAATCATGGGTACATCTTCGGTACCACACGGATCTATAAATCGAGAAGCGATGGAACTCCTTGAGGATCTCCTCTCCCGGGCCTGTAAAGATGAGACCATGACGTCTATATCTGATCCATCATCATAGACCTTGAAGCCTTCATTACCTAGAACTTGCTTGTACCAGGTCCACACGATGGCTACTATCTGCGCATCTTGTCTCCTAGGACTCGATCACTTTGTCGATGGGAAGGCGTAGCCACTAAAATCAAGCATTTGAGCTTGATCAGTATGTTGTAGTGAGCATCCATGATTTTGAGCATCGTGGCTCAGGAAGCTACTAGCTAGTACTCCCATTGACTTCGACTCGATTAGCCACCACATTTGACTTACGGGATGGTAGTAAGTTAAATTAAATAATCTCCAATATTCATGTTTTCCTCATGTTGGGGTCCGTATGTAAAATGTACCTCGGACTTTTGTGGTGAAAACACCTCAATTGCTCACCATATAGGTAGTGAGCGCCAAATCTTTAAGGCAAAGACTATGACATGACTCCATGTTATGCATGGGGTAATTCCACTCATGATTCGTGAAACCATAAGCTGTCACCTTCCCGGGTGCATCAGCAATCCTGGTTAGGTCTTTCGGGGCATCTGTGATACAACGTGTACCTCCCATCCTTTAGAGACTATCGGAATGGGAGTGCATAGTAAGTCTCCTTTTCAATTCCTAGAATGCAACACCACATAGGTCATTCACTCAATTTGACCTCATTTGGGTTAATCTCATCATAGGTGCGGCTGTCGGGAGAAATCCTCATAGAATCTCACCTTAATACCTGTAATCCTAAAGCTGTGTATCTCAAATGATAGCTTGGCCTCTCGACTCATAAGCGCCTCGACCTTCTCTGGGTCTGACACACTTGAAGCTAACAGTATTTGAGAACCCGCTCGGTAGCGAAATTCACTTTTCTTTGAACTTATGGTGATAGTCTCAAACTGAAACGATCCTTAAATGATCCTTATGCTCTTCCTTAGACTTGGAGTAGATCAAAATGTCGTTAACGAATACTATAACAAACTGATCAAAATAGGATTGTAATACCCTATGCATGAGATCCATGAATGTTGTTGGTGCATTCTTCAATCCGAAAGGCATCACTATGAACTTCCCGATACGGTACCCGTCTAAAATGTAGTCTTGCAGTTGAAGCCTCTAACTCTCAACTAATGGTATCCGATGCGGAGATCTATCTTTGAATACACCCGTACCCCTCTTAGCTGATTAAACAAATCATCAATCCTTGGTAAAGGATCGCGTTCTTGATCGTAACCATTATTGTCAGTGATCAGTACCTGTCAGAAGGGTTTTGTCATTTTCTTAGAAGACAGGCCGGAGCGCGGTGTAGTGCTCGGTTTAGTAAATCCTTGTCCAACAATTCTGTGTAGTTTGGACCTTGAGTTCATGTAAGCTTCGTAGGTGCCATCCTATGGGAGTCATAGAAATGGGCGACGATACGGGGTGTAACGTGACTGTATAAAGTTTACATCCTGTGCGGAGTAACCAGGTAGTTCATCGAAATACATCCTCATGTACCACAAACCGCAGTGGGCCAAATCTATCTGCCTGTCCTCGGTGGGCTTGCTAGCCAGAGCCATCGTATCATACTGGAGTCGGTACCGATCTGGGATTAAAACATCGTGCTTGTCCCCCTTGAAACATATGAGCCGAGTCTTATGTGTGAAGCCAATAACTCTCCTGCCGATCCACGATCAGCAGCGACTTGGTTGTGTAGATCAACCAATCCATCCCGGGGATGATATCAAACTTTGACATATACATGACCCTTAGGTCCCTGGTGAGTAAGTCCTAGAGATCTCACAACTCACAGCCTTGACATATCAATCCACTCACCTTAGTTCTTAAGGAGAGCTCCACCTGGCGACTTTTCAAGGTCTCTGCAAGCCCACATTTCTCTCACATGATCTGCGTGAATGAATGATGTCACCAAAAAATCAAGCAGTATCCTTTCCCTTGGGCAGGAATCGCGAAAACCTTTCTCTTGGCGATCTACAGGCTCGGTCTGTGGTGTAATGATGTAAGAACACCCTTAGGTCCAAAGTCCAAACCTGTGAGTCTTGCCTCGACCTCGACCAGTACTCTAGGCTCCTCGCCCACTGTGTGGTAGATTGCACCTGGGAAGCTAATCTGTGGACCTCTGGCGGCGGGAGTAAGAAGGAACAAATTGTCGTAGTGTGCCTCGTGTGATTGGGACCGTGGCATCTCATAACTGCGGGATCTTTTGCCTCTATGGGAGAATTTCGTTTCGTATGTGTGTGTCGGAGTTGACAATGGTAACATGTCATTGGTCCCTAGCGGCTAGGAGCCACAATCTGGCCTTATTACGATAGTCGTGGCCACCTTACGAAACCCTCGTGAACTAGAATCCTTCTTCTTCTTTCCCGAACTAAAAGAAACTGGCCCTCCTTCCTTTTGTCACCAGCACCTGTGTCTTGGATGCTTCATTCGTCGTCTATCTCTCTCTCTATGGCCAAAGCCGTCCTGACCATAGAGTCCATGTCTTGAATGAGAAATCCCATAATCTCTTGCCCACGATGGACTAACTAAAAGCCATCTAAGTTCTTCAACTTGGCCATGTCTATGGCCACATAATCATCCCTGAAACGTGCTAATTCGGTGAACTTAGCTACGTATTCAAGTACGGTCATACTTCCTTGTTTCAACTCAAGGAACTCCCAAGCTTTTTCATGTCTAGTAGATGCTGAGAAAAACTTACTCATGAAGAGATCTCGAAACTCTCCCCATGTCATCGTCTCTAGATCCCTTGAGACTTTGTCAATTCCACTATACCTAGGATTCACCCTCTGAAACTGTGCTTCTTTGATCTCGTGGCATCAAAGGTAATCTCTATGGCCTCGAATCCCTTGACCTGCCCGAGGAACCAATGGTCGACTACCCTTTGGATCCTCCCGCTATGAATGTCGAGGAGGATGATGTGCTGTAAACCTTTGGAGGTTACTCGATCCTCCACAACCCCTAAATTTGCACTAGCAGGCAATGGCAGCCAATTGCGGCACCGCAGCCTCTACTCTATCGTAGAAAAACGACAGCGAGTACAGATGATGATGTTATGAGTGACATTGTGGTAAACCTTATGGCTGTTTCTTATGAAACTCCTTTCTTATGCTTGATGATGTTTGATGAGCGGTATGAGTGGTGGTGTTGCATGGCAGTGGTGAGCTCTTAGTAAAAAAAATAGGTGGTGGTCGTCATTGTGTGGGTGACCTCGTGTACCTTCCTCGACTTGCCATCCATTTGTCGATTAGCATATTGGTTTTCCTTGTTGATTGGTAGTTCATATCATAGCTACTAATATACATCCTGTCTGAACTAACATGTTTATTTACTTATGAACCCCTAGGTTATTTTTCTCACCCCAATGGTGTTCAACATTCCTATATACTATTTTCCAAGTATATAATTTTACGATATATAACACAATATCATGCAAATATGCACATAATGTTTTTGCTCCCGAGAATGCACAAAGATACATGATCTAAACAGTACCATCCCAGTCTAGTATCCTTACCTAATTTCGATCTTGGGGCTGGGTTGTCTGACATCGAGGTTTCTAGGTATTTATAACCTGGGCTCTAATGCCATGTTGTGACTTGATCGAGGGGTCTTTCTTTTTCTTTTTTTTGGTTTTTTACCACTTTAAGTTTGTCGCGATAGAAATCTCTCGTGACATATAGCCACCTGTCGTACTCTTGACCTTAGAGGTGCCAACCTTGTTGTGCGCACAGATAGCCTAATCCCTATCATACGCATATGGCCTTTTATGTTACGATGCAACGCAGCACCACACTGTCACGATAGAGTGTCTGCATCATACGCCTGACACAGTTTCGATTGATACCTTTCTATCGCGACGCATAAAGTGTTATGTCGCGACATAGCTCCCCATATCTGAGACTTTTTGTTGCCTCTGGAGGTTCACCCTATTGCGACACAGGCTTATACAACTCTATCACGACATCAAATTCTCTGTCGCGATGTAAACTCTCTTGGCCTTTGCCCCAAACTCGGTCACGATACAAAATTACTCTGTCGCGACCTAAAATCCCTTGTCTAGGCCAAAGTATGTCGTGACGTAAGAATACTTTATCGCGACATAAAAGCACTTTATTAAGCAACGCAAATCCACCGCGAGCTAAAGCGTTGTAACACCTAACCTCTTGTCGTGACCATCTAGGTCACGACCATTCCCCGTCGTGACATGCGTCAGAATAAAGAAATGTTACAACTGCTATCATTGACATGGAAAAGCTATGTCACGACCGAAACCACAGCTTGAGAACCATGTCGCGACGCAGGGAATTCTGTTCTGCGACCTGAGGCGAAAACTCTACTCGACCGGGGAAACCACTTTGTGACCTAAAACTTGCCCCAGCCTGCGATAGCCTTTGCACGGCATTTCTTTACACCTCAAATTCTTTCCCAAGACACTATAAGTTATCACAATGGCCTCAGCAAAATAAGGCAACATAAAAATCTAGGAAAAACATGTCAAGTTGTATTAAACAATTCAAAATGAGTTTTATTACAACTCTTCTCTTTTTACATAACAGAAAAACTGGATAACTATCCAGAATTTTACAAAATACAGAATAAGTCATAATCTGGCCTTCTTTGCCCTTAAGGCCTCATATGAGTTCGATCTCTCTGGCGGTAGGCCTCCCGATTACTGAAATAATTTCTCACCAGATGAGCAATGGTGAGAATTCTCTTACAAAGTACTCCGCTAGTGCACACATCTGATACATAGACTATTTATCAATACATTGAGAAAAAACATATGCATTTACATATGAATGCTCTAAGCTCATGTGATGTCAACATGAACCTCCTTTGACTCCCTCACACATTACACTTCATGTATGAAAACAGCCATTTCAAAACAAAAGATTTTGTTTTATGTTTGCTCTTTGGACGGTCTCAGAAGTAGCTTTATTCAAAGCCCATGTCTTTTGTGGGTAACAAACTTTAGGGTTTCCACCATGGGCGTCGTACATTAAGAGCACTTTCGTGAACTTTCATTTGGATGCATATGTAGACCAAGAATCTGGTTTTTCACCTAAGGGAATTAATACATCCCTTCTTCTTCTTGCAGACACATAATTTTGAAATAGTCTGACTCTAGGGCTTTCATCCCTTTTGAGCCCACCATTTTAAAGCGCAAAATAGTGTTCTTTCATGCCATGTACTCACACATTTACGCGATGTCCCCGTCACTCCCATTCTGGAATGCGGTCTTATGAGCTCATCTTCTGGTATGATGAGGAGCCACATGCAACATTTATGATTTGTGGATAATCATATCTACAACATCTGATTTAAATCCATAATACAAACCATGTAAAATACATCAATTAGACATATATCCACATGATTTTTCACACACGTGCATGTCATTCAATCAAGCAACAACACACAAAACTAGATCTTCACGTTCATATCCAGAATAGTACACACGGAACGTTGACCTTCGGTCATATCCCGTGCGACACACTGCAAAATCATCATACTCAAGCACGTATTTTCGACCAAGTGACACAGCGAATTTGATTCTAGAACGCAAGGACCCAAGCGGTCCTATAATTCACCAAAGTTTGATCCACAATTTCTTGAATCAGCCATATTTGTTGGGGCCTCTTAGCCATAAGCAAAGAACTAACTAGAGTAGGAGAGAACCCCTACCTCTTGGAGCTCAGTCCAGCTTGCTTCTTAACCATCAAACTCACGTTGTTCGAACACTAGAATACTAGTAGAAAACTGGATTTCCTTCCCCATTTTTCCTTTCCTTTCTTTCTCCCCTCTTTCTATATTTTCCTTCATCTGTCCTTATCCACAACTTGATCTTTCTTTAGGGGTGTGACACATGGCTTCCATGTGTCCTGACCTTGCGAGCCAAATTATCATCAACCCTTAAACCACTCATTAGCTTTCATCCATCCTTATCCATTCCCCACTTGATCTTTCAAGACCACATGAGTCTCCTGTATGGCATTTTCCATGTCCTATTTTAAGTCATGATGTCATGGCGTCAGTACCACGATTAATATCACCATTTACTGTCCGCGCCGATTAAATTTGACCACCTGAAAGTCGACCTTGGTGTCGAGTAACTAAACTCCATGAGACGAATTTATTGGTGAGGTCCATTCCGTATCCAAGTGCAGAGATTTCCATATTCCACGCATGCTATATTGACAAATTCTTAGTTTTCATTGGAAAAATGAATTTTCCAGGTTTCTGCGACAAAGACTATTTGTTCAAATAAAACTTTATGTCGTAATGAGACAACAAATTGGGCCATAAATTTGGGGATCCATAACATTGTCTTGAAGTGCGGTCCAACATTGGAAATAAATAGACGCATCTAGGGCAGCGATAGTAGCTTCCACAATTCAGGGACTTACGGGTGGATTGAAGACTCTACAGCATAATGTTTTCTTTATTTTTTTATTGTTCCTTTTTAGTAGATTTAGTTTGAGCATAGTTTTTAGTTAGTTTTCTTCTTATTTTTCGAAGTTGAGTAATGAACTGTAGTGCAACTTTGAGCTAGAATTTCTTGTTAAATTTTCTCTTTCATTACTGTTTTGAATAAAATGGAGTTTGGAAAATTTTTGGATTTCATTTATTTCAGTTAGTTTGCTAGGTGAATTTTCCTGATCAATTAGTCAGAATGGTGAACCAGTTTTGAAGGTTGAACTCCTTTGGGAATGATGATGATGATAGTTATTTCACTTGCAAGTGGATAGGCAGCCTTAGTTAGAATTCTTGAATTTATTTGATTGGTATTATTTTTTAACTTAATTGTTCCAGTACTAGTACCGTGTACCTAAGAAAAGTATTGTATCTTGCTCTGATTTCCAAGAGGCCCTCTGCGTGACACAGAGATGAAGAATCCTGAGGGTATAGAGCAGTTATTTGTGGGTATGGTAGACTAACACTTTGGAACTAATGAACTCTAAAAAATTACTCAAATGAATCACTAACTTACTCATTGTTGAAGATAGTTTAATGAAGTATCAGTTTAATCACTTAGAGGTTTCTCCTCTCTTTGATGAAAGGATTTTGATCCCATGTTGGCAAAGATCTAATCAAGGAGATGGATAATTTCATGTTGAAGGGTAAGGGTGCCATCTAAATTGGAAAACTTGTAATATCTGTTTATAGGGGGCAAGGATTCTTGAGTCCTAGTCTGGGTGTGGTATTGAGAAAGAAAAAATACCCAAATCTTAGAAAGATGATTATATCTTACAAGTATTTGATTAGATTCATAGGTCGAAATGAACATGAATCTCTAATTAGTGAAAGGTATGGATTGGAAGAGAATCTAAAACTATACTACAAGCATCTTTGATTCAGCTTTCCAACTATTAAGCATACCAGATTCAAAATGGTGAAATTGACAATGATTCATTTTTCCATGTCTCCTAATATTGTCTCTCAATGAACTCTCAACTCCATCCTTATTAATATTTTATGTAAACTAATTGAAATTATTTCAAACATTATTTTATTAGTTTTCCAAACATCTTAAGATTAGAGTTCGAATAGTAAGGATCTTGGTAGTTGGGTGGTTATTTTTGATTTATCATCTATCCTTGTGGGGTGAATCTCTGGACTTAATGAAATCCACTTTTATTACTTATGCGATTTATTGCACTTGTAGTGATTAAGACCCGATGAAAAAAATCTTTAATGAATCCGGTTTACAAAGGACAAACCTTATTTTCATCACATTTTGGTTAACAAGTTTTTGGCGCCATTCTGAGGTTAGTTTAATTCTTGGTGGTGAGTATCGGAAAATTAATTGACAAGTTTTGGCTTTGTTCTTGAGAGTGTTGAAAAGTTCTTGGGTGGTAGTACGGAAGTTTTGGCACCTGCGATCATGAAACAAAGGTCTTAACAAGTTTTTGGCCCTTGTCTCATTTTCTCTCATCTTTTTCTCTTATAGCCTATTTTCTTCAAGCAAGGAGGGGTGATTTTTTGGCCATTCTTGGCCTGAAATCCCCCCTTTGAATCCTTTTCTTTCATTTTCTTGATTAATAAAGTGGTTCTTCCACGAAGTTTTAGGTTTTTTTTTGTTTTTTGTGTTGTCATCATTTTATTAACGATTGGTTTGTTGTCGTTTTATCGACTTGATGTTGTTCGTCGTTTTATTGCGACATTTTATATGTGTGGAGGCGATTCAGATAGGCAAGACATATTTTATCAGCCGAAAATATCAAATTATCTTGTGATCGTTGAAGAGGCGGAGTTGCGAGATATTACAGTCAAACATTTGATCCAAATTTCTGTGAAGCTTTATCTGGTTATTAGAGCTATTGACCTATATATTATTTCATCATGTATGGTATTTAGCTATTTGTATGTTGGATCTATCCATCCATTGCAAGTTTGAATCAATAATATTATTTTCCTTTAAAAAACTATATAAAAAGTAGTTTTTCTATGATTTTTTAATAGTATAAAAGTAATTATATTATTGTGAAAATGGCAAGCACATAAACGATTGGCTTAGAGTTAATTCTGAATTTAGTCAAGGTCAAACAAATTGTTAAGTTTAAACAATTAATTCGGGTCAAATTTTTGTGAAACTTGAAAAATGTATGAATATACATCACAACAAATGCCCTGATCATCCATTTGTTGTGGTAATTTCCTATTTTTTTCAACAAGTTAACCTTTTAAGTTAGAAAAAGAACTCATCTAATAATAGATTATTTTTATTTAAAATTAAAATGGTTTCTCAATTTTTGAAAGATTATATTTGTTTTAAGACTCTTCATAAACTTTGCACTTTGATGCTATCAGTAAAAACCGTGTATTGGGATATTGGAGAAAGCCCTCTAAAAAATTCAAGTGAGTTTCAGCAAAAGATTTCAAGAAAATTTGTATAGAAAAGAGTTAAAAGACCCATAGTCATGGATAGGATAGAGATTGAAAATTCAAACAATTTAAAAAAAAAAAATTGGAATAAGGGACAAATACCAAAAAAAATTATAAAAATAATATATATTTTTTTAAATCCAAACACAAATACAAAAAGATATATTTTTAGGCAAGAATTTCGTTGGAGATTTAGTCATAATACGATGATGAGACAAAAAACCAATGGGGATTTAGTTATCATGAGGGTTTTATCTTTGCACTTGTAGGATTTTTTTGTCAAAAAATATATATTTTTTAGGTTAGTTTTGCAAGAGGTTAGTCTTACAAATAACTTTTGAATTTGTCTATTTTAAATCAAATTCTCAACCTTTTTTAAGAAATGAGATATAAAAAAGCATTATCGTTGAATGTTAAACTATTTCACGAAGTTTAGAAGAGATATGGAACATGAGAGAAACCTAAGATGGTTTAAATTTGAAATTCGTTGCAAAAAAAGTTCAAAATTAATGAGTTATATTAATCTTTAATATTGTGTTAGAGATTTCCATATTTCTGTTGAGATTGAGTTTGAGTTTGCATTGTTTCAACACATTTATTTATTTTAATTAAAATAGTTTATATGAGAATTTCATTTTAAAACATTTTTTTAAATTAATTTGAGATACTTTGAAATTCCTTTTATAAGTATTCAATAAACAATTAAAGCTACAAGAATGCTCCTTAATTTCCAACTTAATTTTATTTTAATTTAAAATAGTTTTTATGAGAATATGTCTTCAAAACATTATTTTTAGAATAACTAAAATTTAAAATTGCTTTAGAAAAATTTTATCATCCCTATTCTAATAATAATTAAAACAATAGAAAATACTTTAAAACTTTATTACATTAAGGTGACAAAGCCGTCGAGAGGAATTGAAAATTTTATTTTATTGTTTGAGTTTCAAAAAAAAAAAAAAGTCCAAGAGTAATTTTTCATGGACAGGTTTTTAGTTTTATTTTTTTATTTTTATTTTCAAAACTGGATAAAAAAAAATTAGATAGGTTGATTTTAAATAATTTTCTATTTTGATCTTGTAAACATTCTAAATTTAATTTATAGAATATAATTACATTAATTCAACTTATATTAAAAATAAAATTAGTTTTG
Source organism: Tetrastigma voinierianum (assembly GCA_016808115.1). Taxonomy (NCBI): domain Eukaryota; kingdom Viridiplantae; phylum Streptophyta; class Magnoliopsida; order Vitales; family Vitaceae; genus Tetrastigma; species Tetrastigma voinierianum. The sequence continues at coordinate 58,936 of JAEQBH010004740.1, forward strand.
AAATCATAAGTACATTAAAAATAAATAAATTTTTAGTAATTAATATTATAATAATTTGGTGACAAAGCTTCTTACTTTTGAATAACTAATTTTTATTATTTTAAAGTTTGAAGCTACCACTTATTATTATTTTATTAATAAAGAGGAAAATAAGATAACAAAGAAAAATCCTAATATGATTCCTCCCACGAAAATAGTTCTGAAAACAAAAGGTCAAGATGAGTTTGAAAGTTTGACAAAATAAGTTTAGTTCATAAGATAGATTACATACAGCTTTTCATAGTTGCTTAAAATAACATGGAAGGAGTTTAGACCAGTTCTTCAAGGAGACTTTAGAATGATTGCAAAATAATTCTATTTGAAATATTATTTAAGTTTTGAATCATTAAAGTTTTAGTTCAAAAAACAACACATCTTTCCAATAAAATTAATATTTTTTGACTGATGTGTTTGTTCACTTCAAGCAGTAGATAGATAAATATACATTGATACTTAAATTTGAATAAGTCTAACTAACTTGAAAAATATATTGTCATTTATTAGTTAAATGAATTTAAGAAATTTCGTTATTTTTCTATCACATAGTTTAAATCCAAACAATATAATACTCTTTCAAATAATATAGTTAATGAAATAAAATTTCCAATTTCTATGTTGGAATTCAACTTTCTATTTTTTTAAATTAGTACTACTAATTTTATCTTTAAAAAGTCTTCCAAGTTCTTGTTTTTTTTTCTTTTTTGAAAGATGCAAGTTCATTTTATAAATTCTCAAGTTAACAATAACAAGAACCATATCCTAATCAATATGAAGACTATAAGACCCGAGAAATTCCAATTTTTTGAAAAATGGCAAATATTAATTTAGTTTAAAATTTCAATTTAGTTAAAAATCAGAATTTATTCTCTAGTCTCAGATAATGAAACGGATTTCACCATTTAGATAGATCTCATGAAATCATTAAATGTAAAATTTCGTAGAATTAGGAGCGGTCGGGTGTACGTTTTCAAGGCATCGCATTTAAGTTATGCCCAAAACTATTTTCGATCACGTGAAGTCAGCATTATAACGCATACTCGTGCCATAAGTGTATGGTGGAGAAATGATGAAAATGGACGGTAGAGATAGTCTGGAAGATAGCTGCCAGGAAAAGAGAGGGATTATACTTGGGTATTAATGGAATTGTTTAAGTTAAAAAAAAGACAAAAATGAATAATAGTAACCATCTCATTCGCTTGAAAACAAACAAACGTGGGATCTGAGAGGAGATCTGAACGGCACTTGGGAGATTTTCTTTAGAGAGAGAGAAACTTCTCTCTAAAATATAGTGTAACGATCAAATAGTCGGTCTTGGCACAAAAAAGGAAAGTTCTTTCACAGGAGAGGGACCGCGTGGAAATCTCGGATTTAAAGTTGAACAAACTCCTTGGGTGGGTTCTCTTAGGTTTACTTTATTTAAGTGTTTTGTGTTTTTCGGTTGGCAGAGGCCTTGAATGGCGTTTGATCGATTCAAACTTGGGGCCAAGATTGATATAATTTTGAAACCATAATGGAAGCGACGTGATACATCCCAGGTGATTTGGGCGGATTAATTGTGCATTTATGTATTTGATGCATGTATTGATTGAATGAGGCCGGAGAGTAGCCGTGTTGAGTTCACAAAAGTGAACCTGCGATTGGTGATTTTTAGAATAGTAACTTAGATGGTTTCAACATTCAGAGAATGATGTTAAATGGGAATAATTTTTGTGAATTAGTTTATACCGTGATGCCAGTGGATGACATCTTGATCTACTCCCAGTCAGAGTGAGAGCATTAGTATCACTTGAGATTGTTTCGATTGTTAAGAACCATCGGTTGTATGCATGAGTTCGATGAGTGCGAGTTAAACTGCGAGGTGAGATTTTTGGGACCACGTGGTGTCCGACCTCGGAGTGTCGGTCGACCGGAAGAGATTTGGCGGTGATGAGTTGGAAGGCGAAGTCAATCTTGAGATCACGTAGTGTCTTGGGATTATTGGGTATTACAAAATTCATTGAGGATTTCTCGGGATAGCGACACCTATATTCGTTGACCGGAAGGGGTCGAGTTTATTAGGATGACAATCTGAGAGCATTCGGGAGGTGAAGAGAGACTTACCAGCTCCATCTTGATGAATTCGGACGGGGGGACAAAAGTGCAACGGTGTATTATGTCGCCGAGGGCTGGGATTAGGATGTTTTGATACGGCCGGGAAGGTAGTAACATGGTTCTACGTCGATTGAAGAATCACGAGCATAATTACCCACCCGACATGGGTTGGCGGTAGTAGTCTTCACCTTGAAGATTTGGCGCCACTGCCTCGTGAAGAGTTCAGTCTGGACCTGTAAAGTCTGAATGCTTTGGCAGGACCTCAATATATGTAAACATACGTGAATGGATGAGTTCCTAGAGGATTATGACTTCACTGCATTTACCATCGGTGAGCGAATGTGATCAGTTAGTACTCGGTCGAAAGTCCGAGGAGCGTTGGCTAGTATAAGCTTCGGGAGTGGATGCTCGAGGCGTAGGACAGTTTGGACTCTGATCTGTGTGAGTAGACTCAGAGTACCTTGGGAGTTTAGTGGCTGCAGTCTCTGTTGGCCCGAGTGGTAGGTCCCGGTGGCGGGATCTGAATGGTGTCCATCGGGGGACCAGTGCGATCAGTGCAGTTGGCCCGAGGGCTAGACCTTTCCACGTAGATGGTAGTCTTGGATATAGGGTGGGTAGTGGTTTTAGGTTGAACCGATTGAGAGGGAGTTCTCGGGAGTTTCTTTGCTCTTGATTCTGGTACGCATCCAGTGTACGAAGATGTACGAATCTTACGTGCGCGTTTAATGGAGTGGGATGAAGAGACATGTAGGGGACTTTTTCGAAGATGTCTCACATGTCGACAGGTTAAGGCTGAGCACGAAGCGGCGGGGCGTTCAGCCATTGGGGTGGGCGGTGGAGAGTGGGAGCGCGTCTACGATGGACTTTGTGACCCACTTTCCCACGGACCTTGACGAGAAGCATGGCGGTATGGGTGATAGTGGACCGGCTCTTTGAAATCGGCACATTTTCTAGCCGTCGAGATGACCTTCGCGCCAGAATTACAGCCGATTATACATTCGAGAGATAGTCAAACTCATGGGTACCAATATCCATAGTGTGGATGATAGGGACCCGGGTTTCTGACACACATTTGGAAGAGTTCCAAGGCTATGGAGCTACGGTGATGATGAGTACATCGTTCCACCCTCGAACCAGTCGTCGATCTGAGGAAGGGTATACGATGATAGAAGACATGCTCACGAGCATCGTCCCCTAGATCATAAGGCGGCTAGGAGGAGCATTTGTACTTTAGTGGAGATTCGCACTAAATAGTAGTTATCAGCGGTATCTGAGGATGTAGCGTGAGGCAACGCAGGGAGGTATGCGAGTCGGTATGTTGGGCCAGGGTGGGAAGGCTTCATCTTGGTCTGAACTGATTAGAGACACCTCAGGAAGGTGAGGCTTCATACGACAGCGTCTTCTCATGGCTCAGAGCCGGCGGAAGAAGTATGTGGATTAATGACGTCAGGCCCTTAGAGGATTCAAGGTTGAGGATCACGTCTTGCGGAAGGTGATACCTAGAGAGTGGTCGAGGTTGACGGGAAGCTATAAGGACGTTGGACCTTTCAAGATCTGAGAGGTAGCAGCTGCGTCTGGGTTAGCATTCTGTTGACATGTCGATTGTCCGGGGTGTTTCACGTCTCCCGTACTCGAATACTCCAGGATCCGGCTCATGTGGTGGATTGGGGACCAGTTGAGGTTGACACGGATGGGACCTTCGAGGAGGGGACCGGTGTGCGTGTTGATAGCCGTGTCGGGTTTTGCGACGCAAGACTGAAACTGAGTAAGGAAGTCACTATAAGCGACACTTTGTGGAGTGGAGGAGTCATGATGGGCTGCGAGAACACGATGCGGGCCACCTGCTCCCTTGTTTTAGGGATGAGTCGTGATTTAATTTAGATTTAAATGACTGTTTACATATGGTAGAGTCTTGGCGTTGTATATGAGCGATGTAATTGTCTGAATTGGAATGAAATTCCTTTGGAGGGGAGAATGTAAAATAGAAATTGATTTTGGAAAAATGATCAAATCGTAGAAATTTGGTTACAAAATTTCACTTCGTTAAAAATCCGAATTTATTCTCTAGATCTCGATAACTAAACTAATTTCACCGCTGAATCGCTCGCGAACGATGAAACGAAATTTTCGTGAGAATTCGAGACACGGAGTTGGCACATTTTTCAAGGCACGCATTCGGTGCCCTAAAACGATTTTGGCGCGAAAAAGTCACATATAACACGCACTTGTGTGCCAAGGCGGCATGAGTAGAGAAATGATGAAATTCACGTCGAGAGTTTAATACAACCAAAGAGATGATGAACGCATGAATGGAATTGTTTAAGTTAAGAAAAGACAAAAATGAATAGTAACCATCTCCTTCATTAAACCAAAAGCAAAACAAAACGTGATGTAGGAGATGCAGAACGGATTTTGGGAGATTTTCTTTAGAGAGAGAACTTCTTCAGCCACCGGCAATATCCACCGCTTTCTGCCAGCCTTCTAACAAAGAAGGAAAGCCGTCGACGCGAGAGGGTCAAGGTGGTACCAGGATTTTAAGGAGTTTAGACAAACTCCTTGGAGGTAGGCTTCTCCTCACTTGGGTTTTAATTTACGGCGTTTTTCAATGTTTCTAAGTACCAGGGGGCTCAATGGTCATTGACGGCCCCAAAACTCGGGACCGAATTGATATAATTTTTGAAACCATAATGGAGCGTACTCGCGGACTGCCCACAACTTGATTTGGCGATTAATTGTGCATTTGTGTGTTGATGCATGTATTGATTAGAATGAGGTCGGAAATAGCCGTGAAACCCGGGTTCACAAAGGAACTTATACGACAGATTTTTCGAGAATAGTAATCGAGGTTTCACTATTCTCGAGAATAGTGTCTATAAAATAATTTTTAGAATTAATATGTTTGGTCAATAATTCAAGTATAATTGTTTGGTTGACTATTAGGCCCATGTGAGCTAAATTTGATAGATAAATGGAATTACATAACGGATTGTGTGATTGAATTTTTTGTAAATATATGTATGTTTATATATTTACATGAATTGGGATCAGATTGAATTGGCATATGATGTATCTCCATATGCAATCGGAACACCCTAGACTAGAGAGTGCAGCGATGAGTGCCTCAGAGAAAATGGTTCGGAGGGTTGTCTAAAATGTGTTAATTATCTGAGGGTAGTCCAAATTTAAAATATCAATCGTCTGAGACTCCGCCTAACTGATATACATTAATTCCGAGGGTAGTCCACAAATAAGATTAACTGGATATATCACTGGTATATACACATCGGAGGGTTGTCCACAAGCAAACAAATAATAATTTCATGTCGAGTGTTTAGCGAGTGAGAGTTTGGTGGAGTGAATTTTCTACGAGATGATGAGGTTAGACATTCAAGTAGGATTACGCATTTATTTGAATGTGTGTTTATTTTGAACACGTACTGACTTAGTGGTAGAGCAGTCAATTTGAAGGATTCAACACTGAAAGTACGAGCTCAATCGCTGAGATATTATTTTACAGTACAGTGGAGCTGGCGAGGGGAGTGGCCTCGTCCCAGAGACTGAGGTTGTGAAGAAAGCCGAAGCCAGTGGCTTTGATGATTTTATACATGTATTAGAATTATCTAATTTTGATATATGTGTTGTATAAGAGCAAATTATTAACTCTTTAGAACTATTGGATATAGTTGGTATGTTTGGCGTATATTGTTATAGTATTGTTTATGGGCCCAAGTGGCCGCTTTACTCATGTGATGATATATCGGATCGCTTTCGGACAAAAAGAGGCAGTGCTAGGATTTCAGTGTACTCCCCCAGATAAAGGAGATCAGCTCGATTCAGTAAAATGCGGTTACCCGATATTCACGGTAGTATTCCGCTGGTTGACGTAGTCAACGACTTCTGCTCGGGGGCGCCACAAAGACTTTTATATTTATTAAATCAAAACACTTAACCCGCGCCTCTGGCCGCCCTACCGGGCTGCAAAAAGGGTCGATGAGGCATGATAGGTTCGCAGGCTCTGAACTTGTAAGGAACATAATACTTACAACAACATGATATGCAAAGTCTAGCCTCCAATCCTCTCTTCTTCTCTCTTCTTTTTCTCGACATTTTTCCTTAAGCAAAAAGGGTGATTTTTTTTTGTCATTTTGGCCTTAAATAACTCATCTACACCCCTCTTTATCATTTTCTTCTCAATAAAGTGATTTATTCATATAGATCTAAGTTTTTACTTTGTTTTTTGTAATTTTGTCGCTGACTTGTTACGGCGTGTAGTTGTGTCTTCTTGGTACGACGATGGACGATTGGATAGAGACATCAAATCATGATTTGAGCCGATTATTTATACAATTGACTTGGATGTTGCGTCATCCTCTAAAATTTTTATGCTATTATTTGATTTTATGTTTCTATCCAATATATTGCTAGTTTGAATTAATAGAATTATTTCTTTACAAAACAGGTGAATTGATGTAAGAAAATCTGAAAATACTAATATCAATAATTAATTTAAATATTATGGGTCTGTGTGAAAATGGCAAGCGTATAAACCAAAATCGGCTTGTGCTCTTCAAGATCTAGGATTTATGCCAAATTCATAAATTGAATCCTTTGGTGAAATAACTCAACTTAAAATTAACAATATGTTATGTGAAAGTAGAAAAAAATTATATATGCATCACCAATCTTCTGAAGGATGTGATTATTTCCTAATTGTTTAACAAGCAACCTTTTAAGTTAGAGGAAGAAAAGTTTGAAAAGTAAATTCAATTTCTTGTCTAATAATGTGTCTTTATTTTCTTTATATTGGATTTGAAATTAATATATTTTTCAATATCAAAGAGTGATTATATTTGAGCTAAGACTATTCGTTAACTTTGATGCAGCTGGTAAAGTTGGGCGTTGAGACAAAGCCTAAAATGTCACAATTTGAACAAGAAGGTTTTAAGAAACGTTAAAATTAAAAATAAAATTAATGAGATATATTAAACGTTTGTTGATACAATGCAAGAGATTTCCCATGATTATCTTATTTGAGATTGACAATAAGTTGTTGAATATTTTCTAATCTAATTTATTTTAATTAAAAACATATGATAATTCATTTTCAAATATTAAGATTTTTTTATATTGATTAAATCTGAAAGCATTATGATCAATAATTAATTTTTAATATAATGAGCTATATAAGAAAGATTATCAGAGATATAAATATGAGTAACTACTCCCTTATGCCCCATTGATTTATATAGGAATTGAATTTTGGTCAAACAAATTCTAAGTTTAAAATATTGATCCCAACTATAGTTTTGCACTTTTTACATAATATGGGAATGGATTAATAGCGATGAATGGCATAGTAAAATCCTTATGAGCTAATTGTGTTTCACACTTTACTTGAGTAGTTTTGCAGATCATCAATTTATTGTGACCATTTCTCACTTTTGAATCCAACCTTGTAAGTAAAACAGAATTTGAATGATAGATTATATTTCTCATTTAATAAAGGATCATTTTTATTTATATATTGGATTTGAAATTAAGATGATTTTTCAAAATCTTGAATGAGTTAAGTCCATTCATTAACTTTGATGTAAAAAGTTCGGCATCGAGGTATTGGAGAAAACCTAAATAGGAACTACAAATGGAGAAAACTTAAATAAGGACAAGACATTAGCTCTAAATCCAATTTATTTCTCCTGAAAATGTAATGTTGGAATTGAGAGTAAATGGAGGGTCCATTGAGATTGGGTTGGAGGAAAGGAGGCAATAGAGAAAGTGGGTGAAATTTTGAGATCCATGCACTCATTTGAGTTTTATGTCCAACAAAACTAGAAGGAGTGGGAAGGATCGACTGATCGAATTGGTGGTCTCAAATAAAAGATTCTGAGCAGAATTAAAAGTACATTAAAATAAAATAATGCAGAAATTAAGAAGATGATAATAAGATTTTGTCTTTTTAAGTATAATTTATTTAATCATTATTTGCTTATATTAATATTATATGTAATTAGTTTTTAAACATAAAATTATTTACTTATAATTAATATCTAAAAAATTATATATATATATAGCATATATATAGCATATATATATATATATATATATATATATTAAATCTAAACTTTTTTTGACAACTAAGCACATTGTTTTTTTACAATATACTTAACCCTCCTTGGATATCATACCTTTCTAAACTTTGAAGTTTGAATGCTCTATTAACTGAGTTAGACACATGGACATGTTAAATCTAAACTTAAAAAAAATCAAAATAAGAATTTACTAACATGTGTTAAAACTATAAATTTTGTTTCATTACAATAAAGTGATAAAAATAATCTTTTTAAAAATACATTGTAAAGATGAGTCAAAGATTTTGTATTAAATACAGAATATAAATTCACAATCTCAATCATATAGATATTACTAAGGGGAAAAAGGAAAGTATCTTATTAAATAAATTCTATCATAATAGGATATAAAAATAAAATATAGTTTAATTGAATTTTTATTTATCGACTACGATGTCCCGAGCGGACCTGTGCACATATGGAAGGCGTAAGGCACCTTTTAAGCTCATACCATACCAAAGACATAAATCCCATAAGAGCTGCATGACCACAATACAGAAAATTCTACCATAAAACACAAATGCATTCTCAGGTCTAGAACTCAAAACCATTAGTTAAATCAGGATTAAATCTGTTCATCTCATCAATATCGGTAGTTAATTAACCAAATATGTGACTATTATATCTTTTAAAATCTTTCCAACAAATATGTCATTGAAAATATAAATATTATTTTTACACAAACCTAACAATCTTTTCTTTTTTTTAATCGAATGAATAAATGTAACAATCTTATTAACTAAAAGTATCCCTAAAAATAGTAACATTGTCTTTAATTAAAAAATAACAATGTTAATAACTAAAATATCACATTTAGAGATGAGAGATATGCGCCAAGGCTGAGTTTTTAATGATGTTCACTTCTCTATTCTTGAATTTTTTCGGTCTCAGCATACCTTACTATTACTTTTTTAGAATAGTCATGCCCTACCATGAGAAAAAAAAGGTCACGATTAACAAATGACTACAGGCTCTCTAACACTCATGTATCGCTTCAACCGGAAGTTGTAAATTTTTTTAACTGGTTGGGCATGGGTGACTACGAAGGTAAACGTCAAGGGTATCTTGGGACCCAAAAAAAGAAAGTTCATGGCCAAAATGGGACATACACGCAAAACATGGGGACATTTGTGCATCTTATCCTGATATATATGTAAAGCTATAATCGGCAAGCTGAGAGGCCATGCCCAATCGAAATGCCAAATTTAGCCTAGTTTTTTTTACACAAAATAGTGGTTCGGGGCTTCGACCTCGCACTATAAAGCTAAAATTTAGCGGGCTGTCCACATCAAATAAGGCCAAACTCGCCCGATTTTCGATCAATAGAATGATATTATCCAGCCTTACCTTAAGGTTGCTAGCTCAACGAGCTAAACTCAAATTACCAACTCTATATATACGCCTATTTATTATTAGTATCACTAATTTAGCCTCTAAAATTTACATATTACCAAAAAAATTGTGACGCCCCATTTCGGGGTCCTGCCGACCACCGTTAATCCATTTTAAAACCCGGTGTGTCTCATATCGTGGAGACCCATACATGAGCAAATGGGCCACATTGGCCTACACATCATACTTCACCCAAAATATATCCAACTATATCTGCAACGAGTTTCAAGAGTTGTTACATTCATTTAATACAAACATGGTGCTAAAATCAGAATTTAATACTACGTTTTACAAAAATATCAAGCCGCAATCCCGGCTCTAAAAGCGCTCTAGTGAGCCGTCGCTTCCCGAACAATTCTACCCGAATAATTTTCTTCACAGAGGCCAACCAAATTTTTAGATCTCTGATGATCGAAACGGACTTCACCGCTGGGACCTTCTCTCGAAATGTAGCTACTACATCGAATTTTGGACAGCTAATTTCTATCGCTGAGGCACCGGGCGTGTCGTATGACGGCCAGAGAGACATGTGATGTGACAAAGTAACTCACTACATGTACCCATGTGACATGGCCAGACATTGTGAGAGGAGGAGATGAACGACTTATATTAAGCCATGTGTCAAAATGCTTTTAAAAGCAAATTAAAGGACACAAGGGGAATTAATAGTAAGATTTAAAATAAAGACAAAAAGGGACTTCTTCTTCTCCATTGGAACAAAAACGCAAAGGAGGGAGTGGAGCCAATGTTTTAGAGAGAGAAAGAGTGACTTCTCTCTAGATTTCCCCGCTTGAATCACTGCATATCGTCCCGCCACAAAAGTTGTTCTAATGCTTACTAAGGGGGCTAACATGGTGATTGATTTTGGGGAGTTCATTAACTCAAGAGGTAGAGATCTTTTCTTACTGGTTTTATTCTTTGGCTAAGAGCCATTTTAATGGATGGTGATTTGTCGAGGTCGGATGTCGCTGCTGGTCTCAAAATCTTTAACCGAAAGGAAGAAAATCCCTACTTATGTAGCCGTGAACAAAGGCCGACCCGGGTTCTACCGCTCACGTTGATATGTCAGGTGATTGCGTTGTCAAGTGATTCGTGACGGCCCAAAACCGCGGTCCGTTGACAACCCGCTGGATCCGCGAATACTGCGGACGTCTGCACCCGACACCACCACGAATCTGGGCAGAGTCTCCTTTTGTAATGAAGCTCTACCCAAGGTACAAAACCTGTCCCAACAATTAACAATGACCACACAGGGTCCACATGAGAGTAAAATGGCCACTTGGGCCTATGCCTCAATACTCACAATATACATATCAACTATATAACATAGTTCAAGAGTCAAGAAACCACTCTTAATTCAAACATATATTAAAATGTATAATTTCTAACACATGTTATACAAAAGTCTCTACCAAAGCCACAACCTGGCTTTCTTCTAAACGGCCTCAGTGACGCCGTCCCTCCTGACACTCCCACACTTAAATAGACCGACAGGAGCAGCTCTCCAAGAGGATAATTTCCTACGTATATCTCACCTAAGTCGCATACGCTACAAGAACAAACACATCCAAGCAAATACATGATCCTTTCAATGTCTACATGCCCAATCTCATGTCTCGAGTCTCACCGAATTTCACACATGCCTAAGCCAAATGCGAGTTAAAATACAAAACAAAAGCTTTTTGTTCTTGAAACTTACTACCGAGTTTCAGAAATACTGGTCTACCCCTCCGAGGCTAACTGCCGGGATAACCCTTTCAAACAATTCACGGGTTCGATGTGAATTGTTAGACAATCTCCTACTCCATACCCTCCCGGAAAATCTTCCGTCGAAATTCATTTCACAAACATTTTTTCCTTTTTATTTTCAGCGTCATGCACTCACTCCTAATATTCTAGGGTGCCCTGCATATGAAATGCATGGCGCTAACTCGTAATAACTCATGCTAATATATAAACTTGTATATACAACATAATTAATTCACACAATTCCGGTGTTTACAACAACATCGATTAAATACCAAAATTAGCCCTATGGGCTAATTAACAAGCACAAGAAATTCATTTTGAATCACTAAGCATCATAAAAATTCACACCAAAATCACGGAATAAAGTGAAACCCTCGGGTCGGGCACTCGCTCACTACTACACAAGAGAACTTTCACTGGGCTTTTAAATGTTTTGAGATCTAAATTTCTACAAATCAAGCCTCTAGACACTTTAACCATTTACATGGCTCTTAGCTAAAGAATAACACAAGTAGAAAGATCCCTACCTCTTGGAGTTGCCTGAACTCCACCAACCTTGGTGTCCACGCGAGCCCCTCGCCGCCAGATCGACGGGTTTTCATTCGCTTGAGAACTCCGAATTGTCGAACCCATAAATCTAGAGAAGTACTTTTCAGAACCAAAACCAGCCACCCACTGCACGCTGGCCATTTCAGTCTCAAACAAGAAGATAACTATTTCGCTTTTTGTCTTTATTCAATTAACATTTCAAAATTCATATTCACGTCCCTCTCACTTTGATTTTTTACACAGACTTAATTCTAAGTCATTAATCTCCATCATTTTCTCTATTCATGCAACATGTGGGTCATAGCGGTTACATGTAAGAGGCACTTTTTCACATCACATGTCTTCAAAATCGCTTTTACGACACCCGAGACCGGTGTTTTGAAAATGTGAAATCTCGACTATCTCTGAATCGACGAAATTCAATGTGGTATGATTTGTAGACATTCCAACGGTGAAGTCCGTTTCATCATCCGGGAGATTTAGAAAAATTTGGATTTTTACCCGAAATTACTGCTTTTATCTTTTTCTAGTAACTTGAATTTTCTTGGGTTTTACATATTCAAAAGAATTATTTTGATTGTTGGCTAGCCCATGAGCTAATTTTGGTGATATTGATTGTGAATTGAATAACATAAATTATGTGAATTAAATTTTGTTAATATATACATGTAAAATATATTAGAATGAATTGTGTGGAAATGACATAATGCATTCCATATGCACCGGGGCACCCTAGATGGTAGGCGTGAGTGCATGAAATGAAAGAAAATTAAAGAAAAAAACGAAAACGGTTGTGAAAGGAATATCAAGGAAGATTTTCCGAAGAATTGCCTTAGAGAGTTGTCCAACAATTCATCTCGAGGCTCACCATTGACCAGAGAATTACTCAAAGAATTCACCCTTGAGGGCTATCCAATAGAGATTAATCATCGCAAAGACAAGTTTTCGAGAACAAAACCTTTTGTTTTGAAAACCCGTATTTTTCTCACATTCGCTTAGGCATGTGTGGAGGAGCTCTGAGGACCGAGACATGTGGATTGGGTACGGTGACATTCAAAGTAGGATCATGTATTTTTCGAAAGTGTGTTTGGTTGTCATTACATGTGCACTTAGGTGGGGAGTAACCCATGTAAAAGATTATCACTACTGGGCATCGTTTCACCCCTCGCCGAGGATCATATTTCAAAAATAAAGAGGGCAGAGATTAGCTTCATTAGAGGCTGATTTTTAGAAGAAAAGTTTATTGGGGCTTTGATTACATTTTTGTAAAACATTTTATTAGAACTCTAAATTTTGATATATGTTTTGGTTAAGAGTAATGTAATAACTCTTGAACTATTGTTAAATAGTTGATGTATTTTTTATGAGTATTGATGTATTGGCCCAAGTGGCCATTTTTACTTATGTATAAGTCTCATAATATGAGACACGGGTATTCCGCAAAGCTGATTTGGTTGAAATACGAGACACCCCAAGATTTGGGGGCTACAATAAATTTGGTATCATAGTTAAGCGTAAACGGGACACTGGGAGACTGTATGAGCATAGGTATATGACTACCTAGGCCTTCGAGGGACTTGGCCAGGCTATGGTCAGAGGTGTAAGAACACGTAGCTTAGTATAGCTCGATGTTGGATACTAGGGTTACAGCTTAGTATCGGTAAGTTAGGTATACGATTATCTAGGACTTGATGGAAAACGGGTTAGATCATGCATCATTGCGCATTTTGATGATTGATGTGTGGTCAGGTGTCAGATGCTTGATGAATAGCACATAGGAAAAATAATGTTGAGGAAAAAATTTTCTTCTGAGGTTTTACAAAGGTGTAAAATGTGAAAAATTATAATGAATTTATTTGGTTCTACTAGAAGATTTGAAAAAATAAAAATAAAAAATTATGTAGGAAACTTACCGGCTATCGCCCATTTTCAAGAGAGCTGGTCACGATACAAAGAACCGTGATCGTGACATAGGAGCCGCCAGGGCGTGCGCAGGGCCGCGATACGCCAAAGAACTCCGCGATGGCCCCACGACATGGTCAGCACGGCCCACAACACGGCCGGCCCGCGTTCAAGGGCAAGCGACAGCGCGCGCGTGTAGGGCCTGGCTAGCGAGGTGTGTCACGATACAAACAATTGTATCGTGACAGGAGGGGCAGGCCTTGCATCACGACACGGCGTGCCAGGGGCTACGATACGTGTAAATGTCGCCGCCATTACCGATCGCAGTAGAACGCCGCGACACGCTACGTAGCGCCAAGCAATACACGACGCGCCGGTTTGGTCGCGATACAATTTTGTATCGACCGAGGGCGACGACACAACAAGCCATGAGCTCGCTGACACGGCCATGACACGCTGCTAAGGTGATCGCGACACGACCAATGCACACCGCTACACGGCCGCACGACACGACATCGGCTACCAGGCGCCACGACACCGCTACCGCGCGTAGCCCGTCATGGGTGTGTAATCGCGGCACTCGGCCCGCCACTGTGACCGCTTTGAGTCATTGCTGATCATCGCTCACGAGGTTTTCAAAAATAAAATAAAATTTTGTTTGTTGCATATGATTTAATATATGGAATTATTGTCTTGCATTACCTATGAATGCATGGACATAGTGTATAAAATTTTTCGGTATGCAAATAGTGTCTCGGGGTTGTGCTTACACCTTAGAGATACTGCATTAAAACTTAACTTGCCATTGATATGTGTAGATGGCTAGTTGAGGGCGAGGACGTAGAGGTCGTCCACGAGGTGCCACTACACCACGCATTCGACCCAAGAGCTCACGAGGCCATAGGATTCATGGTCGCCGCCATCAGACAGCATGCCAAAGGTAGCCAGGAGGTCCTGCAACCTCCGAGGTTCAGGCAACATCACCTTCGATATTCACAAGGGGAGAGATTTGATGGTAAGGCACCATTGGTTCATGCAGCCGATAAGGTATTCAAAATTATTTTGTACCTATAGTTGAACACGATTTTGGATATTTTGTTGTAAATCAATAAGTTAAATGCATATTTTGTAAAGGAATTAAAATGGAATTTGTAATCGTTTATGGGCTCGCCAAAATGAAACTCATTCTCAGAGCTGGAAAACGAAAACACTTATGGCAATGAATTGTATTTGATAAATGGATTTGATAAAGGCTTCGCCGGCCTCGGCTTTTGATCCGCCAATCGGGTCGGACTGCCTCGGGGTCGCCACATTTTAAAGTGGTATCAGAGCCTAGGTTTAGGCGGTTCTACAAAGTGATTTTGAAATTGTTTGTAAATGATTTCGAAATTGTTTATGACATGCATTGCATTTGCATATAAAGGATGATATGACTCGACAAAGGGATCTCAGGGGTCTTAATAGGATAAGCATGGATGATTCAGGTTCCCAAAGGGTCGCAGGTGACCAAGGGGATCGTCCAGATAGTCCTGCTAGTGTGGAAGGTGTGCAAGCATCGCATGCTCCACCAATACACCAACAAAAACCAACAATAGGAGGTACTATGGATATCCTCCAGCAGATAGCTCAGGCACTGCAAAGAGCAGCACAACCAGCTGCAGTTGCTCCATAACGGTCTTCCATTGAGTGAATGGCAAGGTACCGACCAATAGATTTTATGGGAAAGAAAGATGATGAACTTGCTATGGCAGAAAATTGGCTCGAGAGGACCGAGTTTAATGTCAGGTAAATGCATTGCACAGCAGAAGAGAAATTGAAGTGTGCGATCTCACTACTTCAAGACGGTTTATCACTGTGGGTTTCAGCGATAAGGACCGCACTAACGTAGCGTGTGACATGGAAGTTCTTCGGATGAGTTCAAGAAGCACATGTAGGTCAGCATCTACTTGAATAATATGAGACGAGAGTTTCAATATGAAGCAAAGACGTATGATGCGGACCGAATATCAAAGAGAATTCACTCACTGAGCAAGTATGCTCCAGATACTAGTGTCCGGGGGAAAGATGTCGTGAGTTTGAAGATGGTCTCACGATCATGGTCCGCCCCATGTCACTGTGTCCGCTATGAGGATTTCTCAAAATAGTGACATGTGCTCTAAATGTAGAAAGAGTAAAGAAAGAGGAGAATGACAGAAAAGAGAGAAGACGGGGTAAGAAAAAGCCTGGTCAGTCAAGTGCTCATCAACAGCAGAGTAAGAAATTCAAAGGACCACAGGATTCTAATCAACTTACAGTCCAGACTACCGGTAATAAGAATATTCTACCGACACCGCGCTTCGTGCAGCCAAGGAGGTGCTTTTAAAGGACAAGTTGTCCTTCATTGTCCTCATTGTGGAAGAAAGCACAAGGGAGAGTGTTGGAAATTGACTGGTTCTTGTTTGGTTTGTGGATCTAATGAGCACAAGGTGAAAGACTATCCTAGAGCACGTTCCTTCACAAAGACCCCATTGTAATGTTTCCTCGCATGTGAAGACAAGAAGAGTGTTGTACCACCGAGTGTTCCGAGACAAGGGACACAGACGTTGGAAGGCGGTGATGCTCAGGTTCAACCAGAGCATACGTAATGAAAGTTAATGGAAGATACGATGCCTCCGATGTGATCATTGGTAATTTTACTATCTTTTGATACTATTGTGCATGCATTGATAATCTGTGGTTAACCTATTCATAGCGTGTGTACCGACATACCCAACTTAGGTAATTTACCGAGGAGTGAAATCGAGTATGACATCTTGGTGACGAACCCGCTCGGGCATAGTGTCATTACGAACAAAGTGTATAGAGATTGTCCCATCAAAATACTAGAGTATGAATTTTTGGGAGATTTGATTGAGTTATCCTTCAGGGAGTTTGATGTGATATTGGAGATGGACTGGTTATCCCGACACCGAGCGATACTTATCAGAGAATGAAAAGAGTGACCTTAAGGACAATTCGAATGACGATAAGGTTATTTTCATCAAGTAGAGGTCAAATTACCACTTAATTAATATCCGCAACAGCCAAGTAGAAAAAATGGTAATATGATGTGAAGCCTACTTGGTTTATGTGTGATTGATAAGGTTAAGGTAAGGCCTAGTGTATCCGACATATCCCTACCATTAGTGACTTTCAATGTTTTTGCATGAGCTGGCAGATTGCCTCCATAGAGGGAGATTGAGTTTGCTATCAATGCCACACCGGCATCCATTACACCGTATAGAATGGCTCCACTAGAGCTAAAGGAGTTGAAATTACAGTTGCAAGAACTGCTAGAAAAAGGGTTTATTCGACTAAGTGTATCACCATGGGGAGCTCCCGTGCTTTTTGTCAAGAAGAAAGATGGTACACTTCGGCTATGTATTGATTATAACATGTATTGAACCCGAATCGAGTATGACATCTTGGGTGACGAACCCGCCTAGCATAGTGTCATTATGAACAAAGTGTATAGAGAATGTCCCATCAAAATACGAGAGTATGAATTTTTGGGAGATTTGATTGAGTTATCCTTCAGGGAGTTTGATGTGATATTGGAGATGGACTGGTTATCCCGACACCGAGCAATAGTCTATTGTAGAATGAAAAGAGTGACCTTAAGGACACCGAATGACGATGAGGTTATTTTCATCGGCTAGAGGTCAAATCACCTCTCTAATTAATATCCGCAACAGTTGCGAGAAAAATGGTGCAATAAGAATGTGAAGCCTACTTGGCTTATGTGATTGATACGGTTAAGGCAAGGCCTAGTGTATCCGATATCCCTACCATTAGTGACTTTCCGGACGTGTTTCCAGAAGAGTTGCTAGGATTGCCTCCATAGAGGGAGATTGAGTTTGCTATCAATGCCACACCGGCATCCATTACACCGTATAGAATGGCTCCACTAGAGCTAAAGGAGTTGAAATTACAAATAAGAAGAACCTGCCAGAAAAAGGGTTTATTCGACTAAGTGTATCACCATGGGGAGCTCCCGTGCTTTTTGTCAAGAAGAAAGATGGTACACTTCGGCTATGTATTGATTATAGACAACTGAACAAGTTGACAATAAAAAATAAATACCTGTTACCTAGAATTGATGATTTGTTCAACCAATTGAAAGGTGCAAGTATCTTTTCGAAGATTGACTTGTGATCTGGGTATCATCAGTTGAAAATTAAAGATGCCGATGTGGTACAAGGCAAGAACTTGATATGGACATTATGAGTTCCTTGTAATGCCGCTTTGGTTTGACAAATGCCCAGCCGGCTTTCATGGACCTAATGAATCGTGGTTTCAATCAGACACTCGCCTGTCGAGTGTTCATAGGACCACATTCTTGTGTATTCACAAGATCGAAAGCTATGACGCACACCTTCGGTAGTGTTAGAGACTTTGAGAAAAGAGCAAGCTTGTGGAAGTAACCGAGCAAGTGTGATTTTTGGCTGAATGAAGTGTCCTTTCGGGCACATTGTATCAAAAGAAGGAATCCGGAAAGGGATCCAAAGAAAATAGAAGTGGTTATCGAATGGAAGCCACCAAGAATGTTACGTATGCTTAGTTTCCTAGGACCAGCAGTGTTACTACAAAAGATTCACTGTTAAGGGATTTTCATGACTCCAACCCCAATGACTAGATTGCTCTTAAAAAATGTAAAGTATGAATGGGAGTGAAAATGTCGACAAGTTTTGAAAGCAAAAGATTCTTAACCGAGTCTCCGGTGCTTACTCAGCCCACCCGCGGTAAAGAATATGTGATCTATAGTGATGCTTCACTAATGACTTGATGTGTCCTAATGCAAGAGGGTAAAGTGGTAGCCTATGCTTCAAAGACACCGGGCCGCATGAAAAGAACTACCGACGCGATGATTCGAATTAGCGCAATAGTATTTGCATGGAAAATTTGAGACATTATTTGTATGGAGAAAAGTGTTTTATTTATACCGATCATGTTATCTTAAGTATTTGCCCTCAACGAGCTTAACTTGAGATAACGGATGGTGGATGAATTGATAAAGATTGCGACTGGATTGATTATCACCCGGGAAAGGTCAATGTAGTGGCCGATGCTTTGAGTAGAAAGACAGTGCAAACGCTTCAAGCGTTGAATGTCAAATTGTCATTGACAGACAATGGTACAATAGTGGCAGAATTGATAGCGAGACCGAGTTTGTTGAATCAAGTGCTAGACGCACAAAAGAAAGATGAGAACATTTCGCCATGGGCCAAGTCGATTGGAAACGGTAAAGAAATGTGAGGTCACAAAGAATGAAAATGGTGTCAGATATAAGGATCGGGTCGAAAATTGATGATAATGATTTGAGAAAAGTTTTCATACTTGAAGAGGCACATAGTGGGATCTTTGCCATCCATCCAGTACAAAGATGGGTCAAGATTTGAAACGCCTGTGGTCCAAAATGAAAAGAGATGTATTAGAGTTTGTAACCAAGTGTTTAATGTGTCAAAGAGTAAAGGCAGAGCATCAAGTTCCTTCTCGTGATTATTGCAAATCATCGTATCACCGGAGTGGAATGGACCGAATCACCATTGATTTCAGGTTAGGTTACCATTGACAGGAGGAAGCATGACTCGCTTGGGTCAGAGCGACTGATCGACCAAGCTCGCCTCACTTCATACCTCAAAGGAGAATGCATCATATTTTTGCAGGCCAGCGTGAGTTGTACATCAAGGAAATAGTTCTGCTGCATGGATTCCAATATCCATTGCCGCATCAGATCCGAGGTTTACTTCGAGATTTTGGGAAATATTGCAAGAGGCCTCGGGGCACTTGACCGAATTTCAAGATACCGCTCCACCAAGGTGATTTTGATGGACAACTCGTGAGAGAGTGACTGAAGATTCAGAAGATATGTTATGAGTTGTGCGATCGACTATGAGGGAAGTTAATTCACACATCCCTTGGCTGAATTTGTGTATTAAATAAACAATTTCCCAATCACATTGGAATGACACTACGAGGGCTTTATATGGAAGAAAATGTAGAACAATCAAGTAGTTATCTAATTATGTGAAGAAAAGTGATTGGCCCCTTGATTTGATATAAGAGACCTAAGAAAAGTTAAATGATTAGAGAGAGATTGGAAAAGCCGGCCATCTACGCATAAGTCATATGCCGACATGAAGAAAGATATCTCGATATGAGATCATGAAAGTATTGAAAGCATCACCTTGGAAGAAGGTGATGAAATTCGGGAAAAAGGGCAAGTTGAGCCCTAGATTCATTGGCCCATATGAGGTGATCGAAAAAGTGGGTCCAGTGGCATACCGTTTGGCATTGCCTCCGAAATTGGAAAAGATCCATAATGTTTTCCATGTGTCCATGCTACAGAGGTACCATCAGATCTGCTGACGGAATTCCTCTTCCTGAGACAATTGTTGGAGACCAAATTTGACATATGAAGAAGAGCCAGAGGGAGATCTTAGCTGGGTTGTTAACCAAAACAAGAGCATCATTAGTCGGGCGGTTAGATAAACCAAGACCATAAGCCACTAAGCAGAAACTAATAAAAAGAATAAATAGATCCACAATCATGACTGGCAATTTGGTACTTAAATTTTCTTAAGTGGGAGAGAGTCAGAATGCCTCGTAAATACCCTTAACTTTACAACAATTTTATTCATATATTCGGTATGAATCGAGTCAAACTTGGGTTTTTCATAAATTCAAAATGTAAATTGAAAGTGTGAGTATATAGATTGAATATTATATGCCAAATTGATAGAGAAAGGATTGAATTTAAAATAACCCAAGTGGGAAAAAAAAGGGCAAATGTGGAAATTTGTACAATGAGACCTAAGGGTCACTGTTATAAAGAGTAAATGTCTATGAATTTTTATGATAAATGAATGGCCAAAGTGGAATATCAATAGAGACTTAAATGAAAATGGGTTAAAGGCCAAACAAGGCCTTATGGAAATAAAGAATCAAGAAAAAAATTGAGAAAATGAGATCGGGCGGAAGACCAAACATGGCCTTACACTTGCATGTTAAAAGACCAAAAGTGGCCTGGGAGCTCATTTCCAGAGCAAACCCGCTTTTTGAGAGCAAGAGATGAGAAATGGGAGAAAGGCTAGTGGTTTGCAAGAAGCGGAGGTTTGGTCTGGCTCATTTCCATTTCTTCCTCCTAAGGGACTGGGCAACCTACAAGAGGAGCTTCAAGAGATATGGTAAGAAAAAATCAAACCCCAACTTCCTCTTTATGATCTTGATTTGTGTGGAAAAGCCTCAAATTTTAAGAGAAAGTATTTATCGATCCCAAACCACCTTCGAGTTGTTTCAAGTTGATTCCACACGATTTTGATACGATGAACTGAGGATATTTATCAAGAAAATGGGTGAAAATGACAAAATCTAACATTTCCGGGTCGTACTCACGGTATTGGTACCTGGGCACCAAAAAGTGGCAATTGGTACCTACGATGCAAGGGCGGTACCGGCACTCACTCAAACCTGGGTACCGGCATTCACCTGGCGCAGGGGACTCGGCACCTACTGGCCAAAAGTGGTACCGGCACCACCGCTCACAGCTCGCTTGGTATTTTTTGCAATCATGTCTTTCAGACTGTATACCGATTGTTTAAGGACCCTAAAACGACATCAGTTCAAATAAGAACGAGACTAAGTGATATCGCACCTCGTCGCTTCTGCGATATTCGTGTAGTGGGCGATTATTTGCTTAAACTTACCTAAAGAATAAGCACTAGATTGACTAGTATGTGAAGACAACAAGTCGATCAGGACTGCACGAAAGAGAAAATGAATCGATAATTGGTTTGTTCTCTATTTGTTCTTTTCTCGATTTGTTCTTCGTTTCTCTATCGTGAAATATATATATATATATATTGATTCAATTATTAGTATTCAAATGTTTGTCAAATACCGTGATATATGTAGATTGAACTTGTTTCATTTTTTTTCTATATAGACTAAAAACCTCAAATTCACATAGTTACAAGAGCCTTACACTTCTCTTGCACCCATGTCACTTTGGATAAATTGCTCAATTAAAGAATTCTGTCTTGATGTTTAGGATTTTAAAATTGGGTTTAGTCTATGACATTGCAAGTGCACAGGTCATACAAGTAGTAAAATCTGAATGTAAGTCCATGTATCATTCCCACAGAGATTGACTAGAATTAGAGATCAATTACCCCAACTACTGAAGTTCTATGCTATTTGAACTCAAAGAATTGATAGTAGAAGTTTATCTAAAATGACAGATCCTAGACTATTAACTAAAAAAAGAAACTGAAATAACAAGAAATCAACTAAAAATATAAAGAATCAAAATACTGGATCTACTATGTTCCTTGTGAGAAACGAAAAACTATCGTTGAATAATAGAAACATTTAATCCCACAATTTAAAATTACATTGCTCATACTGAAGATTACGACTGATTCGGTCCAAGATTTGCCCTTAAAGGTTATAGCCTGGATTTCTCCGCATTCACTCGTTAGAAGCCTCTGCTTTCTCAAACCAAGATCGAACCACTATTTGTATGTTTGTTTCTCCGCTTGCAAGATCTCGGGCATTTTTCTTTCTCACATTTACATCCATCTTGATGATCATAGATCTT
The DNA here is from genome assembly GCA_016808115.1 of Tetrastigma voinierianum. NCBI lineage: Eukaryota > Viridiplantae > Streptophyta > Magnoliopsida > Vitales > Vitaceae > Tetrastigma > Tetrastigma voinierianum. Next base: position 81,403 of record JAEQBH010004740.1, read on the forward strand.
TGCTTCTTCTCAGGATTTTGCAAAAAAACAATAACAACTGGTGGCTCATCCTTAGATTCTATTGATTTTTCCTTCCTCGACAGATCTCAACTAACACTGTGGTCTTAAATTTCTCTTTAGATCGAGAGGTGAACTCTTCAATTGTTTATTTCATTAAATGCCCTCCAACTTCAATTATGAGCTTAATGGGTATTTATCAAAATGAACTTTCGTAGCTCGCCAGGGCTTCATCAATGGTACCGACATACCCATAAGAGAATGCTCTCACTCGTGAATTTCCATCTCTCGTGTCACGCAGAGGGCATCCCGGAAATCGTATAAAGATACACTCCTTAAACTCGGTATTCGTACTACCATCGGGAACTTATCGATTCAAAACGACACCAAGCAAGTAAATCCCTACCCAAATAACTTTCCATTTGTAAAAGACTAACTAATCAGAATCAATCCAAAGCAGAACTCCGTTGCTCCACCATCAGACATTAAAGAAATGGAGCACCGATCACGCATAACCACTATAATCGCGAATGAACCTAAAAATGAATTTAGAAATTGCTCTGTATTTCATAAATTTCAAAGAATTTTAAGAAGAAAATAACATAAATAAAGTTTCAGCTCTAATCGTTTCTCGCACAGCTTAGCATTCATCCGTAAAAGAATAAAAAAATCAAAAATGAAAATAAAGAAAATTTACTTCTAAACTATACACTGAAGTTCCTCTTCTCTCTTCTGCCCTTTTCTCGGTAGCGGCACTGGTTACTGATATATTCTAACATTGTCTATTTATAATCACAAAAGAAAATGGGCCTCGTGCAAAAGCTCCAGTGGAATTCAAAAAGAAAGCCCACATCGTCTTAGGTCACTTAATTCAAGTTGTGTTGCAACCTAGATTTCTCTTGTTCGTTGCTCAGCTAAGGCACTACACGTGATGCTACGACCGTGCTCTTACAAATGTTGATTAAAGGGTCGCGACATCGCCAAGGGTCGCGACCGTGGTTCAATGGTTCTCAAGAGTTGATGTCACACCACCGCCACGTCGCGACCCTACTGCCTTTCCCTTCTTCCGCATTCCAGTCACGACCTTAGTTTTAGGTCATGCACTTTGTCACCACTTCCGCCTCAAGTCGACTTCTTCTACCGCTACGACATCAGGCCTCACCCAGGTCATACCATATTTCTATTTCAACTACCTAAGTTCTAGCTCAGGACTCTTTTCCTCGAAGGCGACTTCGCCAGGGTCCATTTTTCCGGTCACAACCTCACCTCTTGTTGCAACCACTTCCTCCTTCCAACCCTATTCCAAATCGCGACCTCGCGACGTCGCGACCTCACGTAGCTCTTCTCGTCGCATGTAGTCCCAATCGCTTCAAAAGTAGTTACACCGGATTTCTTCTTACTCTCGCTTCAGTCGCGACCGACCGAGTGGTCGCGACATCATTCGTGGTCCCGATTAATAAAGTGGCTGCAACTTCGCCAAGTAAGGATTTGTCAGTCTCCGTCAGTCAGCGACCTTCCTTTGTTCTTCAACTCTGAAGGTTGCAACTTCAATTCTATCGAGACTCCTGGCCTTCGCTTTCATGTCGCCACCTCAACGGTATCGTCACACCTCAAATGGCAGCCCTTCATTTAAAAACTAGTTGCAACTTCATTTTCTTACCTGAGACCTCCCTCGCTCTCATCGAGCTGCATCCACATCGCGACCTTAGATCGACGCCTTCGCTACCCCGCTTATTCAATTGGTGTAGCCACACTGAGTGGTGTCGCCACCAAAGATTCTACCCTTTGAATAATTCCTTTAGCCTCAACCACACTTCCTTCGGTCAGAACCCTTTCACTGTCAGTTGTCATTCCGGTCGCAAGCTCAACTTCAAGTCACGACTCGCTGCTAAGGTCTTCTATTTTCCTCAAGATCGGACCTCGTGATGTCGTGACTGAAATGATCAACAAATGCTTCCTATCGCGACTCCACCTTCGCCTGCAATCTCATTTCAAGCCACAGTCGCTCTCTCGGGTTTTTGGTGTCATGTATGAGAAATATTATTTTCAAAACAAACAGAGATTTGTTTTTAATCACGACAACCCTCCATATGCGGGACCAACTCCGATGATCTATCTAAAGTGGACAACCGCGATGTATATCAATCAATACCCGACGATTGATATTTTATATGGATTCACCCTCCGATATCAGAATGACACACTCCAATAATTATTATTATTGGTCAACCCTCCGAACACCTCTCAAGCAAACCACCTCATGTATTCAATTCCTATCGTTTCTGCGCGCCTGAAACATACGGAATTCCACGACGCCAATTCCAATACATCTAAATAATACACGCAAATATATATAATTACGATATACATTTACATAATTTAATCACACAAACACAAGTATGCATTTCACAATCCATTACACCAAAAAATTAGCTCAATGGGCTAATTAACAACCACGAGTAATTCGGACGGAATTAATCTGCTAACCAACATGATATTTACAAACATTGACTATTCACAGAACAGTGAACCTTCATCGTTGCTCACACCACTAACCAACACGGACCCCACTTCGTGAAACCCGAAATTCATGGCTGGGCTTCCTACTATACACATCACACCACAGAAGACAATTTTGTACACTAGCATCCCCAACAGTCTGACTGCACGGATCGTCTATGAGCTCACTTAACACTAGTTCCCCAAGTTTTGAGAATGATCAAATGGCCGTTCAAGGCCTCAAACCACCCGAATCATAAATCAAAACACTTAATTCGAAAATAAACAAGAGAATAAACTCTACTCACTCTGAAATGCTTATCAAAACTCCTTAAAACCTAACCCACGCGTAGGTCTCGTCAAGGTAGAGCGACTCTCTCCTTCGTCTCGACGAATTCCGTCTGACGTCGTAATCCCAGAGAGAAGTCACACTCTCTCACCAGTTTTGAAAAATAAAGCTTCGTAACTTTTCCTCTTTTCACGTTTCTTGGCTTCCTTTATACGTAGAGACTATTCCCTATTTCATCCTTACATTATCATTTTAATTTATTCGATTTAATACTTAACTCCGCTGTCCCTGGTTCCTGATTTTCGACATTCCGACTATCTCGCCGGGTCCGTTCGGACATTTCTCTCTCTCCTTCTACTCATGCAACATGTGTCACATGAGTATTACACATAGTGACTTTCAATGCCATATTTCGTTTACTCAAGACCCGACACACGACGCTGTAACCGCAAATCTGACTGCCCAAATCTTTCAATAAAATTCTTAATTACAGAATGAGATTCTTCAGAGATTCAATCTCAAATTCATGAAATCCGTTTCACATCCAGATCTGGGTAAGAATAAATTTCGATTTTTGATCGAAATTACATTGTCTCTTTTTCCGTGGGTACCAAATTTCATTCATATGCCAATCCAATTTCCAGGTGGTTTGTGTATTTGACTCATTGAGGAAGAGGATAAATCTAATTAGGGTTTTTTTAAGCCAAAAGAAGGAAAAGTCTATAAAATCTCGCTTGCGTGTCCAAGCCGCTCTTTTCGTGCAAGTCCAACCAGGTTCCGCCTCGCGCTCGGCACCAGATCCAAATCCTTCACTCCACTACCATCAACGATATGCCACATGGCATATCGGACACATCCGACGTTGCAGATCCGGCCAAGCAGAACCATATCACACACTCCGACACTCCAGGCGCAGCCAGATCCGCGGCTTCTCGTAGTTGCTCAGGACCTTGGAATTCCCACTTGCCACTTCTTCACCTCCGAAGTTTGATTGCTGCCGTCCTCTACTTTCCGGAAATTCACAAACAGACGGACAGCAGCAATAAGAGATCTCAAGGACATGCCTCGCACCTTCTATTACTTTCCTTGAGGTTGCCTCCGCTACTAGCCACTCGAATGCTTCAACCATTGCTCGACCGAGACGACCCCGCCTATGATGATATGCTGTACTTTTCAGAGATTTTGGCCAAATCCGATGGTCTTTTGATAAATACATTCGATGATCTTGAGCCGATAGCAGTTAGAACAATCAGAGAAGGCCACTCTGACGGGCCAACTCGCTGGTTTACTGCATCGGCCCTTGATTCGATGCCGTTGCAGATGAAAGAAATGATAAACCTCGTCACGCTTGCTTGTCCTGGCTTGACAGACAGCCAAGTCAGAGTGTCGTCTTCTTGTGCTTCGGCAGCAAGGGGACCTTCTCTCCGGCTCAGGTGAAGGAGATAGCTAGTGGTCTGGAAAGGAGTGGGCAGAGATTCCTATGGGTGGTGAAGAACCCACCATCTGCGGTGGTGGCGGATGTTGATTTGGAAGGTCTAATGCCGGAGGGGTTCCTGGAAAGAAGCAAGGACAGGGGAATGGTGGTGAAGTCATGGGCGCCGCAGGTGGCGGTGCTGAACCAACCATCGGTGGGTGGGTTTGTAACTCATTGCGGGTGGAACTCGGTGTTAGAGGCGGTGGTCGCCGGGGTGCCAATGGTTGCGTGGCCTCTGTATGCTGAGCAGCATCTGAACAAGGCAGTTCTGTGAGTTATGAAGACAGATTGAGATATTAGATGAGGATGTTAGAGTGGAGTTGAGGTGGAGAGGAGAGTGAGAGAGTTGATGGAGAATGAAGAAGGGGGCAGGGAGCTGAGAGAAAGAAGCAGGAAGATGAGAGAGATGGCTATGGCGGCTTGGAAAGATGAGGGTTCATTAAGGAGTTAAAAAGTAATGCATTAAAATAATATATCAAATTTAACCAAACATAGCTGAAGCTTTGTCCGCCTTCCTCAAAATTAAAATTGGCATGACCAAAGTGACGTAAAGATCATCTGTAATTAAATTAGATGAAGTCCTAGGTCTTTATTAAGCAAAACTTTCCTCCTACAAGGAAATCTACTTTGCCCTTTTCATCTAGACCAAAATTTCCATGAATAAAATCTTGAAAGGAAGATCCGAATAGGATTTAGGCAATCTACTACCTGCAAAAAGGCCAAGGAAAATGGGAAAAATATAAAGATGGACAGTTATTTAATTTATTCAAAATTATAAACAAATTTATTTAAAAAATATTTTGATAGCAGATAAAATATTCGATAAATTGGTCGATAAACCTTAGCACCTTAATCAATCTTATATAAGAGGATATGCTCTGATACATATTGTAATAAGACTTAAAGTTTATTAGACCTTATAAAATATTTTACACTTTTTAACAAATATTTTTAAATTATAAGACATGACACTTGTTCCTAATTTTTCAAATAAATCAAAATTAAAATCCATAAATATACTTGCCTAGGAAAATTATATGCTTAAACGTTGACTTCGTCTTTAATCATGTCAGATCTGAGCCAACGTCCTAGTGCAGTGGTGGATGACCCTTCTTCCCTCCCACGCCTGCCGCCATATCTCTCATCTTCTGGTTCTTTCTCTCAGAGCTCTTCCTCCTCAGAATCCACTCAACTGTTTGATCTCCTCCAGCTCCTCCCCACTCACTAGCCCATCCCCATCTCTCTGCTCCACCCCTATCGCCATCTTCATATTCTCCACCAAAACAGCCTTATTCAAGAACTGCTCAGCATGGAGCGGCCACGCCACCATCGGAACTCCGGCGACCACCGCCTCCAACACCGAGTTCCACCCCACGTGAGACACAAACCCACCCACTGACTGGTGTCTCAGCACCGCCACCTGCGGCGCCCATGTCTTCACCACCATTCCCCTGTTTTTGGTTCTCTGCAAGAACCCTTCCGGCATAAGCCCGTCCAAATCAAATTCGTTCCAGACTAAGTTTTCCTGCTTGATTTCTTTGCTTTTGTCATCCGCCGGCGGATTCTTCACCACCCATAAAAATCTCTGCCCGCTTCTCTCCAATCCAGTTGCTATCTCCTTCACCTGCTCCCTCGAGAACGATCCCCTGCTTCCGAAACACAAGAACACCACGCTCCGACTCGGCTGCCGGTCCAGCCATGTCAGGCAATCATGCTTTACCAGTTCCGGGTATTCCCGGAATTTCCGCCGGCATCTGCAATCAAAGGCCTCGATACAGTAAACCGGCGGACTGGCCCGACCCGGAACGCTTTCCCCATCTCTAATCGCCATAAGGGCTATCGGCTCAAGCCCATCAAATGTATTTACCAAAATCCCATTACATTTTGATAGATCCTCCGAGAGCTGAAGGAAATGTTCGTAAGTCTTGTCGCGTCCCGGCCAGAACCGGTTCATCATGGGTGGTCGCACTGCGGCAAGCCGATGCGGGAAAATGGCGGCGGGGAGGTCTTCAGTTTTACTGGTCTGTTTGTGAATCGTCGGCAAATAAAGGGTGGCGGCGAGAGCGGCGGCGGAAAAGGAAATGTAAACGTAAGTCGGGATTCCGAGGCCTATGGCGGCGGGGAAAGCCGAAGTACAGAAAGAGTCGAGTATAACCGCCTGAATGGAGGAAGTTTCCGAGATCTGCTGAAGAGATTGGAGAACGTTAGACGAATTCAGGCTGAGGAATTCGAGCATGTTGGCCAAGTGACCCAGAGCCGGAGACGGCGTAAAGGAAAAAGGTAAGGGAAGCGGTGGAAGGAGATGGCGGCGGCGGTTTGGGAGATCCGGTCGATGTAAGAGGTGGTGACCGGAGTGTCGAAAGGGCCGGCTGTGAGGAGAATGGTGATGGAGAATTCATCACTGTAGCGGCTGCGAATGAGTTTCCCAAGCTCTACCATGGACGCCAAATGGCCAATCCCTGGAGCTGGGTAAATAACTATGGCGTTCTTCTTCATTTTCACAACTGAATCGATTCTTTGAATTGGGAAGAAACTCAGATTGAAATCTGCAGAAAAGTTTTGATGTTAAGAACAACTATTAATCGATTTCTGGAACGAGGATTCAAGCCTATTTCAACTGCCTTCATTTTGATAGATTAATATAAAATAATTGTTTTTGTTTTTACAAATCTCATATTGTTATGTGAACTTGTATCTTTTCAATCATAAAAGTTAGCTCATAAGATAAAATTTTTCCTCGTATTTATAAACTCATCAATGACCCCTTTTACAACTTATATGGGATAACCCAATATAACACTCTATTAAAATGTACCCACGGGATTAGAACCTGAAATGTGAAACCCCCTGCCCTTTTGAATTTTCTCTTAAGTCTTAATGAACTATTAGTGGTAGAAAAAAAAAAAAAAAAAAAAAATATATATATATATATATATATATATATATATATATATATATATATATATATATTAAAATTCATAAGCATCTTTACTCTAATTTTAAAACCATTTTTAATAATTGTATGGTTAATTTTAAAGTCTGATTTTTAAGGTTAATTTTCAAAATATAATTAATGACTGTTTAAACAAAAGATTAGTTTGGGCTAAGTTTATATGGTGTTTTTTTTAATGAAATTATTTTGATACTAAACTCCATTTTATAAGCTCAGATTTGGCTTTATTTGATTGAGTTCAACTTCAAGATTAATCTTTAGAGTGAAACAAAGTTTCGAGGTAATTGTATCCATTTTAGAGGAACTCAAATCATTCTTCATTTTTTATTTTATCTTTGGAAATTGAGATTTATGACAAGTGGGCCCATATCATCTTCACATTAATTACATGAATTTAAAATACAATAACCCGCGTGTATTGTAAAAACAATGTCAACAACTCCCAAGTACACGCGAATCCACCAGTCAAATGAACCAGCGAATGGTTAGCCATCCACCCTTCAATCCAACAACTAAGACCCTATGGTAAAATTATCTTTTCATCACATGCCAAAGTTCAGAAATATAAATTACGTAAAAATGCTCCCAAGTATTACAAATATTTTCCATTTTACCTTTCCTATTAAAAAAATCACAATCATGTTAAAAACTCTTATATGTATGGGTTCTTTAACAGGGTTTTAAGATATTTCAGATATTTGCATGAGCATTTTCTGAATGATAAGAAAGACGATTAAGCTACGAAAGTATATATCAAAGATATTTTAAAATCGAAAAAAATTATAAACAAATAAAGATATAGACACAAAATTCGAGAAAGATTTATATATTTTATCCCAAATTTTTCGTAATTTGATTCATAATAGAACCACGAGGATTTGGCGAATTTATTTGCGTCATAAGGGTGACTTGTGTTCCATAGGAGGTTTTAAATCATCCAATTCTTAATTATATTTTCTTTTATAGTTTGAATAATTGAAAGTTTATATTATAAAAGAATAAGTGGGTCTTAAGGAAAACTTTTTTGTATTACCTTTATGAGGTCTATGCCTTATGTGAATGATGACAAGAAGCGTAGGAGGCAAGAAACAGGTAAGGACATTGATTTAGATTTGATGGTGGTGGAGGGGTCTCCTGTTTTGGCAAGAGGGATACCACACGCAACCGCCGTTTCGCGACTCTAGACACAACAATCCACTAATCCAACTTTTCGGGCGAGCCCCGATGGTTAGACCGCCAAGAAAGAATGACGTATTAGTTGGAATCGCCGCCGCAACTTCGCGGTCAATTCAAACCCTTCGTGGAGATCATTAGATCTCGTTCACGCTTATTTTCTCATTGAAACGTTAATAACGTATTAAAATTCAAGCACCGAGAATTCAAATGGGTTTTGATGGAAAGTTTCGTGCGGGTTAATAGAGTCAAGTGCAGGAGGTCTCGCTTACTTTGGAAGCAACCGATGACTTGTACTCATCGAAGCCGTAATAATTTCATTGATGTATTTAAGGCATAAAGGCCAAAACAGTTTCAGGCGAGATCACATGTTTCTATGGTTTTCCGAACGTAATGTAATTTCGGGCGATTCCCGAATTTCGCATCTTACATGGTAACTCTTCTTACCTTGCGATGAGATTTTAATGATCTATCACTCGGGTGATAAGATGGGTTACGCTGAGCATCCTAACCGCTTTTCTGTGGCTTTTCGTGAGGCTATAACCGATATGCACTTTCTAATTAGAGCTTACGGGTCACCAGCTCACGTGGGAGCGTAGGGAATCCACGCTTGTCTTCGTGAACTACCGGGACAGGCCTTGCACCGCCCCATACTCGAGGAATTCCTCAGTGCAGACTTACTAATTTACTAAGGCTCATCCGATCACTCCCCATTCTTCTAGAGTCGATATCACAGACAGCCGTATACTCATAGATTTCGTTTTGAGAATTTATGGGTTCGTGAACAAGACTTCAACGAAAATTTAAAGAGGTGGTGGCAACATTCAATGATAAAGATCTCGACAGTGGAGGCTATCTTGTGTTCACTCTCTATGTATTAAACGGGGTAGAGAATCTCGGGAGCTTAAGAAAGCGAATAAAGTGTTGTCTTAAAACTAGTGATCATAGCGGGAAAGACAGATGGATATTGTCGCTTCGTGAGTTCTGTAGTCGTATGCATCTGATAGCCTGGATCAAGAAGAAGTGTACGTAAACAACGAGCAAGATGAGAAGAATGAGATAAGAATACCGCTATTTCCATTCACACGCTTCTTCGGCAAAAGCAATAACCGTGATTCTAAGTCGAATCGATGCAGATGGTAATGAGGACTTAATAAAAAGAGGGTCTAAGTAATCTTGCGAAGACATATTTTGAAGGCCTTTTTGCAGCTAGCAAAAGAAGTTTCGTATGGTGAGCTTCCAATAGAACACAAAATTTCTAGTGGGAGGAGAATAATGGTCCTGGGTGGCCCGATTCTTAGAAGAATTTACTGTAGCCGCACGCTGCATGTTTCCAGATAAAGTTCGGGTTCGATGGCTTGAATCCTGATTTTGACAAGATTTCTTTGGAACTTATTAGGCCCGCAGGTATTCCGTAGACCGCTGTGCGTTGGTTAGAAACCTTATCTTTCCTCTCCTAATCCGAATTTATTACTTTGTTACGTTTAATTCATAAATGTATCGACTCCCCATTCCATGAAAGACCTTAGACCTATTTCTTGTACGATTTACAAAATTATTGCCAAAGTCTTATCCAATCGTATGAAACATATTCTGTCTCGTATTATCTCTAGCACTCAGTCTGCATTTGCTCCGGGACGCTCTATTACTGACAATGTTATGATTGATTATGAGTTACTACATTATATGAATCGTAAGCAGAGAGGAAATGGGAGTAAGAAGACGAAACCTGGATATTAAGTAGCGCTCATGACGTAGATTGGAAGTTTTTGCAAACAGCAGGAGCTACGGGGACTCGTGTCACACCTACGTGGATCAAGGATTATGATGTGTAACGACCGGTCATATTCTCGTGCTCATGAATGTCATAGAGGTGGGCCCCATCATTCTAAACGAGGCTTGGCGTCAAGGTTGTCCACTTTCTCCATACTTATTTATTCGTGTGCGTATGGGTCAGCACTTTCGTCTCACGCGTAGTCTTCTAGTTGATCATCGGCAATACATGTCGCGGTGCCTTGTTATTGATCCCACCTATTCTTTGGTCGATGATTCCTTCTTATTTTAAGAGCATGTGAGGAGGAAATCCAGTGCTTCACCGGATTCAGCTATATGAGCTTGGTCTAAAGCAAAACAATCAATCTCTAGAAATCGGGTATCATGTTTTCTTATAATGTAAGAACTGATAAGCAACGAGTGTTATCAGCTATACTGGGAGTTACGAATGGTATTAACACGTGGTGGCATCGGGTTTACCTTCTTGATTGGAAGATCAAAACGTATACCTTAGCTACATCAAAGACATAATTTGGAAGAGGATCCATACGGAGAAACAAGTTGCTTTCAAGCCGTAAAGGTGTGTTAATTAAACTTGCTCGTGCTATACCAACATACAAGATGAGTGTGTTTCGCCTTGGCCTCGTGATGAGATTCAAATGATGAATTCGTTGCGGGGTTCGAAAGTTCAGGAATGGGAAAGGGATTAGATGCAAAGTCGGGCCAGACTAGCTCGCGCTAAGGAACCGCGGTACGGGTTTAATGGATTTTACTGTGTGTTTAATTTTTCTTTATTGGGTAAGCAAGGGTGGAACTTCATTCATAACCCCAACACTTTGGTGTACCGCTTGTTCAAGGCTAAATATTTTCTCATGGAAACTATCTTTCGCCATCACCGGAAGTAATCCGAAGTTTTGTCTGGGCGTAGTGCTCGGAAAGGAAAGAAGTTGTCAATAGGGTATTCCTGATGAGAGTGGGGATGGTAAATCCATTTGGCGCGGAGGGATGTCTGGTTCGTGATTCGCTGTGTTTTAGGGCCTGCACTACTCCCGCTTCCATTTGATAATTTAAAGGTTTTTATATGTTGGGATGTGAAGAGGATGTGATCTTAACTAGTTCACTTATTTTGGAATAATACCTGTCATATTTGTTTAATTCCATTATCAAAATCTCGATTCTGATCTGCTTGATGTGGCATTATTCAAACAATGGTTTATATACTGCGAAATCATGCTATAGAATGCTGACTTGTAGCCTTCATGAAACCGAATCTAGGTTATATATATCTAGTTAGTTAGTTGTGAGATTGTGTCTTCCTAAAATAATTTCCTTCTTATACCCTGTAATATTTCAGATTCTGCATCTGGCTACACCGGGCCGGATAAAGGTATGAACTTTGCTGTCAACTTGTCAGGTGTCATACAAGGTGTGATGTGGAGCACTATTGACATCTATTATATGATCGCTCGCACTCGCCCCTCGTACTGACCGGCCGCTAATGCTGATAAGCCGACATCGACCACCGATGAATTTCCCGCTTGGCTACTAAAGTTGATCGATGATCTCGATCCCGCTTGTAATGTGTCTCGATAGCAATGATTTATGGTGTGTATGGAGTATAAATCAAATCAAATTCTTCGAGAACTCCTCTCATCGCCAGCCGGCTACGAAGTGGAGCCGGGTATGTGTTTCTCTAGATCAAGGGCCGTACCCGTGCCGTGCATCTTCCTACTATTCGCGCCACGGACCCTCTAACCCGGTCTCGCCCCAGAGGCGCGGCAACTGATGCGCCTATGTTTCGATGATCATCTATAGGTTCGGGTATGGTGACGCCAAGGAACGATGGTCGCTTTATGCATGCGTGACGTTGTTGCCACTATCCCGGTAGTGTCAAAGAAGTCAAGTACAGACCCGTGAGCTCTTCTTTCGGGCTTTATCTTCTAAGTCAAGTTGATGTGGAGTCAGCCACATTATTAGTTGTTACCGCCTTGCCCTCTCATTTCAGACCGTTCGACATGGTTTTTAATTTCTGATTGTGTAGTGCCTTAGAGGTAATGGTAATTACCTATCTGCTCAGAAGAGGCAAGAACAAGGTGCTCATGTTCTACTAAACACGCTTGTTTCAACGCTTAGTCTCTATGAGTCTTTATCATCCCTTCGTTGAGGAGGTGATTATTTCGATTTATCATCTATTTAACGGGGCGTTCATCGTTTATCAAAAAAAAAGGTTCATGCCTTATGTCCATTGGCTTGCCTCATGTCCTTTGGCTTCTAAGTCTTCACATAAGGTCAAAATCAAACTTTCGTCACCCTTCACTATATATATTTTTTTAAAGGGGTAGAAAAACAATAACTCTTTTAAAAATTAAAAAAAAATGCATAAAGGTAATTCTCTTATAAAACCTTGTACAAATAAAAATAAATAAAATATTTTATTATTACTGATTCTCCATTTCTCTTTGTGTAGCCTCTCATGATCATAGACCTTCTATAGATTATTTAGTTTTCTTTAATTTTAACAACAACCCAGTAGAATCAAATTTAGATTTCACTTCTTTTTTTCTTTTAAAATAAAATAAAATATTAGTTATCACATCGAATTGTTTTGAAAATGATAATAAAAATAAATAAATAACAAGGTGATAGAGGATCACCATATGCTTTGAGTTTGTAAAAAAAAAAATTATAGTAGAACATCAAACCATGGGAGTATAGAAAAAAAAGAAAAAAAAAATAAAGAAATATAGAAGGGGGGCCAAGATTTTGAATCAATACAAGAAAAAAAAGGCAGTTCTGGTGGAGTTTATGAAGATGGCGATCGGAGTAGAGCACAGGGATGAGGATATGTTTGTGAGTGGAGTTGAGGTGGAGAGGAGAGTGAGAGAGTTGATGGAGAATGAAGAAGGGGGCGTGAGCCAGTACTGCCTGAGTCATGCAGATCGGCCACCGACTGACGGTCTCGAGGACGACGGCCACAAGGATTTATCACAGATCTACGATACGCAAAATAAAGAGCGAGATTAAAATATTTTAAACATAAATTTTTATATAAATTATTAAATATATATATATATATATATATATATATATATATATATATATATATATATATATATATATATATATATATATATATATATATATATAATTAAGGTGCTAAAAATTTAATAAAACAAATTATTTATCATTTCATGCTAAAAATATATATGTAATTATAATTTTTCATGTATTTGTAAAGTGTATTGAGATATATTTAAAAATATATATTTATGATTTCATACTAAAGATTAAATAAAAAAGCAAATAAATTTATTTATTTTATATATCTGCTTATTTAATATTTAAATTTTCTAAAAATAACCATAAATCTTATTTTAAAATATAAATACATTTTTACATTTAATAAATAATATGTAATTTAAAAATTAATCGTATAAATAAGTAAAACACATTCAATTTATATTTATTAAATGTGATAATCTAAAATTTTTAAAATCCTAAATCATGTTAAAAAGTAAAAATGTAATTTTTATCAAATATATTTTATATTTATTTTCCATAAATACATAAAATTTTAAAAAAATGATATATTTTTGGTTTTTGTAAACTCTCAAGTCTCATCTTCTCTCTCTAGTCTCCCCTCTCTATTCTCTCTTTGCCCCTCCCTCATGACCCACACTGCGATGTAATCTGCCTCTCCCTGGGCTTCTCCTATCCTCTGTCTCCTCCCCTCTTTTTCCCCTCTCTCACAGATTCCACATTGCGATCATGGTTCGCAGATGTGCCATTGACTCTGAGGTCCTAAGACGTAGACGGCCCCCGGACGACTGGTTTAAGATTCACGCAAATTTAAATAAATAAAAGCTGCTACAAAATTATAAATTATTAGAAAATACATGTAATTAAATAAGTTAAAAATTAATACAATAAAATTTATTTTATATTTAATACTATTTAATAATTATAAAACATTCACTAAAAAAATTACAAAATTATAAGCTATTGTATTACAAAATTAGATGTTAATTTAAAAGTAATTTAGTCTTTATCTTCAAATTCATCTTTAAATTAATTTGCAATAATAATCTTATTATTATAACTTTCGTCTAAAATTTGTTATTAAAAATGACATAATTAAATAAAATTTTAATATCAGATTCCGAATATAAAAACATTAATATTATATTAAATATTAAAATTAATTACTTAAATAGACGCTAACCTTCCCATTTAATAAATATTTAATTTCAAAGAAGTTAATAAATTTTCCTACAACCCTTCGTGTTTGGTGTTGCCCTCCGCTTCATCTTCCCTATCCTCTCATCCTCCGACATGGTGATTCACCTTAGCAAACCCTAACCTCGGCAGCTAACGTGACCGGGTCCGATGATGGCGCGACTCTGAACATGGTCGAAGACATTTTCATCTGGCCCAGTGGTACCTTGTGCGACTGACAACTATAGGTAATTTCACCATACATCTGGGCCTCATCTTGGTAGGAAGTGAAATTTTTTGATTTTTAGTTATTTTGAAGAGGAATCTCGGATTTCTCTTATAAGATTGATTTTTGTTGTAATAGGTAGAAGCGGAGTGAGAATATATGAAATGGTTGTTTTTAAGAAGACCCGAGTTGGCCAAGGTAGCTTTCGAGTCGTGAAACTTCCGTCTTGGCGATTCACGTCGGAGTTTACCAATATCTCGTATCACGGTCTCGGACTCGTAGCGGCCACCTTCAGAGACGGATCACGACTCGGCCGATTCGTGTCGGAATCGGCCCGAGATTTTTGAACCGGTGAGAGAAGCGAGGGAAGATGAGAGAGATGGCTATGGCGGCTTGGAAAGATGAGGGTTCATTAAGGAGTTAAAAAGTAATGCATTAAAATAATATATCAAATTTAACCAAACATAGCTGAAGCTTTGTCCGCCTTCCTCAAAATTAAAATTGGCATGACAAAAGTGACGTAAAGAACATTTGTAATTAAATTAGATGAAGTCCTAGGTCTTTATTAAGCAAAACTTTCCTCCTGCGGGGAAATATACTTTGCCCTTTTCATCTAGACCAAAATTTCCATGAAAAAAATCTTGAAAGGAAGATCCGAATAGGATTTAGGCAATCTACCACCTGCAAAAAGATGAAGGAAAATGGGAAAAATATGTTATGAAGGCTTCATTTTAATTTATTTGAAAAATTAGGAACAAAATCTTTATTTAAAAAATATTTGACAAAGAGTATAAAATATTTAATAAATGATTAGATAAACCTTAAGTACCACCTAAATCAATCTTATATACCAGGATATACCTAATACATATTGTAATAGTACTTAAAGTCTGTTAGACCCTTTTATAAAATATTTTACATTTTTTAACAAATATTTTTAAATTATAAGACATGATATATTTCTAATTTTCAAATAAATTGAAATGAAAATCCATAACATAATTTGCCTAGGAAAATTATAAACTTAAACGTTGATCCCCTTATCTTTAATCATGCTTCCAGATCTGAGCCAACGTCCCTAGTTGTTCTTAACTACAATAACCCGATTGTATTGTAAAAACAATGTCAACAACTCCCAAGTACACGCGAATCCACCAGTCAAATGAACCAGCAGATAGTTGTATCCACCCTTCAATCCAACAACTAAGACCCTATGGTAAAATTATCTTTTCATCACATGCTAAAGTTCATAAATATAAATCACGTAAAAATGCTCCCAAGTATTACAAATATGTTCCATTTTACCTTTGAACTTTTTTTTTATCCTAAGATCTAACGTTTATTTTCATTATCACTCATATTTATCCTATTAAAAAATTCACAATCATGTTAAAAACTCTTATATGTATGGGTTCTTTAACAGGGTTTTAATATATTTTTGTATATTTGTGATATTTTCTAATAATAAGAGCATGATTAAGCTACGAAAGTAGATATCAAAGATATCTTAAAAAAAAAAATTATAAACAAAATAAGATATGAAACATGGCTAGAAGCGTTTATATATTTTATAAGATTTTATTAATTTGATTAAATGTTTTAGAACCACGAGGATTTATGAATTTATTTGGTGTCATAAGGGTAACTTGTGTCTCCATGGAGGTTTTAAATCATCCAATTATTAATTATATTTTCTTTTATAGTTTGAATAATTGAAAGTTTATATTATAAAAGAATAAGTGGGTCTTGCTATGAAAACTTTTGTATTACCTTTTATGAGGTCTATGCCTTGTGTCCATTGGCTTGCCTCATGTCCTTTGGCTTCTAAGTCTTCACATAAGGTCAAAATCACACTTTCGTCACCCTTCACTAAATATATATATATATAGTGTTAGGTAGAACTGTATCACCCGTGATTTTTTAAAGGGGTAGAAAAACAATAACTCTTTTAAAAATTAAAAAAAAATGCATAAAGGTAATTCTCTTATAAAACCTTTGGTACAAATAAAAATAAATAAAAATATTTTATTATTAATTCTCTCTTTGTGTAGCCTCTACATGATAAGTAGATCTACTTATAAGTTAAGGTTTAAAGAAAGAAACACCGAGAGAGGTAAGATTTTCTTATATCTTGGAAATATAGTGAATATATATATATATATATATATATATATATATATATATATATATATATATATATATATATATATATATATATATATATATATATATATATATATATACTCTTTCTATATATATATATATATATTATTTTCGTTTTTACTAAGGAGTGGTTTTTTCTTATTTGTAAAATCCCGGAAAACCTAGAATGTCATATGTAAGGTTGAAGAAGTAATTTGAAATGTAAGATATTTTCCTAGATTTTTTGGTATAGATTAACTTTAATTTTCTTTAATTACTTGTATTACCAGTGAAGAAATCGAATTTAGATTTCTTTTAAAATAAAATAAAATCTTAGTTAGTGGTATCAAATCTTGAATTGTTTTGAAAATGATAATAAAAATAAATAAATAAATAAATAAATAAAGGTGGTAGAGAACCACCATATGCTTTGAGTTTGTAAAAAAAAAAATAGTAGTAGAACATCAAACCATGGGAGTATAGAAAAAAAAGAAAAAAAAGAAATATAGAAGGGGGACCACATACTTTGAGATTTTGAATCAATACAAGAAAAAAAAAGTGAAAATTGTAGGGATAAACCATAGGTATGTGACAAGTAGTTGAAAAGTAAAAAATGAATCTTGTCATGATTTTTTGTAGATGAAATTTAAAAGAGAAAAATGAACATTTAGTAAAAAGCCAAAAGGCACATATTGTTATGGTTAATATAATTGAATATTAAAATAAATTAGGTTTAAGAGTCCTTCACAAAATAGGCCTAGAAAACTTAAAGTATAGTTAATGATTGATATTGGAAAAAAAAAAGTTTCTAAATAATCCAATTATTTTAGAAAAAAAAACAAAAGATGTACAATTTTAATGATAAATTCTTAGAGAATAATAATAAACAAATATGGCAAATTTTGAAGCTAAAGTTGTGTAAATATATGTATTTGATAAGTAATTGAGGATATATTTTTTGCAAGTAGATATTTTCTATGATTTGAGAATTTATTTAGATAATATTGTGATCAATATAAATATTGAGGGATAATATGATATAAAATATACTATAATAATTATTTTTAGTAGAGTAGGTGAATTAATTAAGAATATAAAATAAATAAATATTTGAAATCATATTAGGAAGGAATTCGGCTTTTATAAAGTTTTGAAACTCATTAATTAAATTATTAAGAGTTATGATATTGAAAATGTTATTAGGATTAATAATATTGACATTATGACATTCTTAGGATTCTCAAACCTATAATTTTATGTAAATAATTAATGATGATAGTTCATCCTTATTATGCTAGGGGTGAAATATTCTTTCGAGATTTTTCACGATTAGCTTTTGAGCTTTAGAGTACTATTTTGAGGTAAGAGATATTAATACAGATATTCTAAAAGATAATTATTAGTTTTTACGTCATTTTGATGATGAAAAGTTTTGAATTGAATTATATATGATCTTGGTTTATAAAGAGTGTTTTTTTTTTTTTTTTGATTATTCATTGATCAAAGAGTGATTTTATATGAAAGTATCTTTTAGAATTGTTTTGATTTGAATTTTTAAATAAAATATTTGACTCTAATTAGTTCGGTCTTGTCAACGGGAATAAAAGTTGACACTATTCGCCTCAGCTTCTTGAACCTGGTATCAATAGTTGAGTATTTACATTCAATGCTGTATGCAATGTAATTTATTTCCGAAACCCAAATTTTAGCCTTTAGCGGCGTTAATACATTAGTGTAGTGCTTGGTTCCATTCACCTTAATGAACAACTGTGTCAGGCCACCATTTGAGGTCCTGTATACGGCTTGGCACCATTTGGATATTCTGACAATTATAAAAAAAATATATATTATCAAACATTTTGATTTAATTTTGATTATGTTACCGTTGAATCAAATTTGATATAAAAATTGTTTCGATCACATTTGATATTAGCTGAAACCGATTTGAAATGGATTCGCAGAACAAGTTTTTAAAAGGAATATTTTAAATGTTTTGGCCCATTTCTTGAATTAAAAAGCCTTTGATGAAAAGCATGATCATTTAAGATATGATCAGCACCGGATCCGCATGAAATTATATACTGGGCAGATTTATCAAGCTGCCATTCCTGCCGCTAACACTTCACAGGCCGCAGCGAGGATGAGCCGATTTGAGACAAAAACCATGGTTCATTCTCAACAGTAAAATCTGGGATTATCTTTGAACTGCAATAGACCTGGTTCATCGTCTAGTCTATAAAGTTCATTGAAATTTGGGGTTTGCCTCTCTAGGTTAGAATTATTAGATATGCCATTCGTTGTTCGACGTATGCAAGGGCCATAATTCATACATGTAAATACAAGAGACTTAACAGAGAAGCCTCTGGGTTAATATGAAATTTGGGATATGAGAATTTATGGATATAGAAAGCTGTATTACTTCCAAATAAAGTAATTTGACAATTCAGATTCAATCCTCATCACATCATCCTCATATTATCTTCCTTCTTCTTATTTTCTTCTCTCCTTTCTTTTTTTTCTGTAGAAAGTTTTTTTTAAACGAAAAAATACACTAACGATTCAAAACCAATAATATATCCATATAAAACAGTAAAATCAAAATCACAAAACCAGATGATGAAAATAAATAATCTTGAAGTTAATAACATAACCGAACGGCTCAAGGCTCATACAATATATAAGTTGAACTCACACATTAGATATTACTATTGTGATTAGAATACTATGATCCCAAGCAGTAAACATACTGACAACTATTGATTTGACTTTGTGTCGCTAATTGGATATACTTTACTTATCCTCACCGTCTATTAGAGCAATCGCAGATCCACATCCAAATAAGTAAAGTCTAATCGCCAGATATCCTCAATTATCAATTTGTGGCCATTTACTCTAGATTGATTCTAGGATTTGTCTATACCTAGTTTAGGTTAGTCAACAATTCAGTTTACCATATTTGTATTATTTACAAATCTATATTGATTCAATATATATTTGGTATGGACAATCTTCCAAACTTTTGAGAGCTCTACAGCATGGTATCGCAGTCAATGATTCACTTTGCCCTTCTCCTTGTCCTGCCTATTTTTAAGCTTTACCAAACTATGACTCAAGAACAACAGCCAATCAATCATTCTAATTCTCATATTCCACTTTACCTCTCACCTTCATCACCATCTGCATCAAAACATCATCAAACTCACTTAAAAACTTACCATTGAAGCTTTAGATCGATGCTATCCTCATCGCTGCGACCCTACAAATATATTGATGGCTCTCATCCTTGTTCCCTAGCCGACAAGGAAACTCCAATTCCAGACGTTCTCTCCTGGATTCACCAAGACAAACTACTTTTTGGTGCTCTTGTTGGATCCATTTCGGCTCCCTTTTACCCTCTTCTTTTCATATGAAGGATTTGCAAACAGGGGCAATACTTATTCACGGCCGCACTAAAGACAGTGTCTATGAATGGCCAACCAAGTCTCCCACCTCCATCATTGCATTCTCCAATGTCAAAGCCTCCCTTTTGACGGCTCATCTGCTGCTCTCATCCTTCCGAGCCCATTCTTCAAAGATTTAGTTCACATACTCACAAGTTACACACCGTGAACGCTTTGGTCGCCTCCTTCATTATGCACGTTTCATGGGGTCAAAAGCCAGTAAGTTACCTTTCTACAATCCTCCACGCCTTCGGCTCCACTCGCAAATTATCTTGGGCATGCGGATTTCCTATTCAGCTTGATTGACAATTCCCCAACATTACGTGGTCTTTGTTGATCACTTCAGCCATTATATTTGGCTCTACCCACTCAAACGTAGTCCCATGCAAGCTCGCTTGATTTTTCCGCTTCAACAATCACTTGCTGAAATTCTCTCTCAAACAGTAGTACCATTACCCTTCTTTTCTGAATGGGGGTGGAACACACTGTGTCTGTCTCCACCTTTTATAGCCACCATGGCATATCTCATCGCTACATCTCCACCACACACCCGGAACACACAGCTTCCTGCAAAGTCGCCACCCGCCACATAATGAAGTCAAACCGGCCTGGGCACTTCTCTCAGCCTTTTCCTCTTTCCTTGTCATATATTCTCATTACAACATTCCCATAATTTTCCCTATGTAAGAATATCTAAAAGGTTGGAAGATTAACTATGCAATTCCCATTGAATCACATAAGATATGGGGTCAATACAAAAACGGAATCAAACGACAAAGTGACTAACCTGGCTAGGTATGGACAAATCCTAGAATCAATCTAAATCTAAATATTACAAATTGGTAATTATGGGTATACACCAATTAGACTTTACTTATATTTGATGGATTCTTACTCCTTAATATGCCCTTGCAAGTTGGAGCTCCAATATGAGAGACCAAATCTGAAAAGTAATAGCCGAAGAAAATAGGTGTGCAGAAGCTCTGGTGAGGTATATATGCCAAAAACTCGATCCGAGGAGGCAACATGGGTAACATGAAGATCGCCATTATGAACTTGTTAGTGGATGAAGTGGTAGTCAAGTGCAAATATTTCTACACGTGAGTGGAACACCTGCTCCGCTAGAGTTGGTTGCACCGACATTGTCGCAGAATAGATGACGTGCTCGAGTATATATATGGACCGCAGCCTCAACAGCAGACTGGATACCAATCTGAGTTTCTCGGCAAATGTATCGACAGATCGGTATTCGGCTTCGAATGGAGGACCGAAAAAGCAATCGTGTTACGTTTTTGAAACTCCAAGAGACAGATTTCGCACGCGTAGAGAATTGAAGGAAGCTGATAGAGTGTAAAATCATCCTTCTTAATATCGGCCCACCGACGTCCGAGTAGGCATGCAATTGAAAGGGAAGGACAGCGATGGAGAAGAATCCCATCATCAATAGTGCCACCTAAATAGCAGAGAATACGTTTGGCGTAAGTTCAATGGTCATTAGTCGTGTGTGATGCATGTATCGGAAAGCTTATTAACGCATATGCCAACTCGGCTCGTCATCGTTAAGTACTAAAGTGCGTCGGCAATGGTGCAAAACCAATCCCAGATAGTGCTGCAAGCATATTGAAGAGACAATGTAGGAGAGGTCATTAGTGGAGTGGAGATCGGGTGGGCGTCTGTCATGGCAGCTCGGCAAGAGTGTCGCATATATTCCATTGGGATGATAAGGTCAAGTGATGCGCGAGAGAATCAACACTCAAGGAAATAGTTAGGGGACCAAGGTCCTGTTGACTAACCAAATCATATATATACAAATTTACACACCCACACATAGGACTATATATGCTAATCCCCAATAAAGGCACCATAACCGATGTGACCAAAATAACTTGTATGCTGAATAAGAAAATGAACTCTGTCAATTAATTCATTAAAGATTTAGTTTGGTCTTAATACCGGGCAAGGCAATGTGTCGTACAAGTAATAAAAGTGGACCTATAAGTCCGGATATCATTCCCACAGATTGAAAATTTAAAATCTAACTACTCCAACAACTCAAGTTCCACACTATTTGAATCTCCATTTCATAGAAGTTTTTCAAGAATTGAACTAAGAATTCTACTAGTTGAATGTCTACATCTATAATGAAGGAAAATTTTAAAATCCTAAACATAAATTGACCGAACTGTATTATCGGGCCGGGAAGAGATTTACCCGGGATTTCAACACAAACACAATCTCTACATCATAATCTAATTCAATTCTATCATGAATTGAACTTAAATTGTCAAAGAGTTCATAGGTGTAGTATAGTTTGGATTTCTCCTTAAACCATACTTTTCACTGATTAGAGATTCATGTCTTAACATCTAAACATGCTTCTAACTCAAATTACCAATTCATATAATTTCTTATAAGATTTGGGGAATTTTTCTTTCCAATACTTCATACCCATTTCTTTTGATTTGCATTTTGCTTCCCCAAGACAGGCCAATGCTTATTTCTACAAGGATGAAGATGTCTCATCCTTAAGATCCAAAGAGCTCTCCCTTTCCTTGATTAGATCTAAGCTAACATGATTTCTCTGAAGATCATTCTCCACCAAGGAGAAACTCTAATTAATTAAATTGATATATCATCAACTAATTTTCAAACCATGAGAATGAAGACTTATCTAAGTAATCTTTTCTGCAGTTTATTAGCTCATCAATATTAGTCTAGTATACCCCCAATTAATCTAATCAAAAGCCTCAGAATTCCATCTCTATGTCACCAGCTCCTTTAGAAATCCATCCGCGATAACGGTCCTTTATGGGTATAAGTCAATACTGGGAACAATTCACCACATGAACATCACCATTCAAATACCTGCCAAAGACTTCTAACCCAGGAAATTTCTTCTAATTGTGTAGAAGAATCATAACTAACATCACCCTTTCATTTAAGTCGTGTTTCTAGAACTGATTATGCGGGAACACTCAAATACCGACGTAAAAATCATTGCAACTACAATCAACTGAAGAAATGAATTCTAGTTTTTATCTAGATTTCATTGGATTCAGACAGTAATCGGAAGTGAACTTCAACAATTTAGCTCAACTTCTAAACTTCTGAACAATTCATTGTTTCAAGTCCAGTAAACAAATGAAAGTTCTAAGCCAAGTCTAATCTACGAAGAAAGAAAATTAAAAGAAAGAGAGTACAGAGACACAAAAGAGCTCTGCCTCCCAAACGTCTCAAGTTCCTCAGTCCCAGACCCGACCGCTCACTTCTCTTCCTCAAATTGTTTTTCTATAGAGCCCCAAAAGTTTGGTCCCAAATTGAGGCTATACTGTGGATCCCCCAAAATTTCAAGCCTAGATCGCATTCTCCGTTTAAAGCGTTGTTACGACAGAGTTTTAAATCTTTATCGTAGGTCTCTATTGTAGCATGCAGTAGTTTGCTCGTGGACCTACCACCGCGCTCTTCGATCTCGGGCCACCACAAAGTTTCCTCGGTCGTGATGCGATTCTTCAAAGATATCTATTCCGTCGAGACAGGAAACTCCTCGTCAGGCGTGACTTTCTTTGCTATTTAATCCGCCTCGGTGCACCAGCCGCTCTATTCATTCTATGTCGCGACAATCTTATGTGTGGTTACCCTGAATAGTTGCGTCGCGACATCGACAATCGGGCGGTCACGCATGCTGTTTCTACGCAGCCTTCAAATTGGTGTCGCGACTCGCTTTTTTGTCAGACAAAGATGTCTGTTGGTTCTTGTTGCAACAATGTTTCTTGTATTGTCAACATTTTTGTCGCGACCAGGAAAGTCTATCGCGACAGAGTCTTGTCGCCACTTAACCTGATTTCTTGTTACAACTTCATTTTGATCTTGCGACATAATCTCTTAGTGTCAGCTGATGCGAATACCAAGTTTTTATGAAGTCGCAAACAGATTCTTTTTCTCAGATTCAAATACTTATCTTTTGTGTCGTGCGACCGTTTGTTATGTCGCGATAAAGACCCCTTCCTTGTGTTGGAATCTTCGCTGCGACATAGAAAAGCTTTGTCGCTAATCTTTGTTTATCGCTGTTCAACTTATTCCTGTTCACTCCAGATTCCCTGTCGCAACACAGAAAACATCTCTTCGCTTATATGTCGCAACATTGATTCTTTTTATTGTGACCACAAAGCCGGCCTTCACTAAGCAAGCATCATGTCGCGAATTTTGCGGTTTCATCTATCACAAACTGTAGTTTCTTCTATCTCTAAGATCGCGATATACATCAATTATTGCATGAGATAATTTCTTTCAGTTGTCGCGACATACATTACCTTGTCGCGACAAAGGTCTTTCTCTTAAGCCCTTCTTCTGTCTCAACAAGCTTTTCCATGTTGCAATAATCGTTGTCGCGATAAAAGATCCCTTGTCGTGGACAAAAATTTTTGCCGCCTCTACCATTTGTCGCGATTAGAGCTTCTCCTCTCGCCACGACAAATTCTTCCTTGTGTTCACATCCTGCTGAAAAACCTTGTCGCAACATAACTTCCTTTATCTCAGCTGACTTGTTAGATTCTTCCCTTTTTTTTTGTCACGGCACGTTGTTTTTTGTCGCGATAGAGCTCATCTGTCAATATTCAGACCTTTATGTTGCAACAAATGAAATATTGTCAGAAGTCTTCTATTTGCTCGATGTTTCACGACACACAAACTCCTGCTTCGCGACATAAACTGTTGCAATTGCTCTTTTTCTCTTCTTTCTTGCTGGAATTTTCTCCCTTTTGAATTAAAACCTACAAAACACAGAGTTGGTGAATATTCCATAATTTGGCATTAAAAAAAATCTGAATATACTAAAAATAAGCAAGAAAAATGGATTAAAAATATATTAGTTTAAGACTACTCTTGAGAGAAAAACTGGAGTAGAGAGTAAGGCATGAAGCGGTTGAACAGCTTACGGATTGTTGCCTGTGATGATAATGCCATCAACATACACTAGTAGATAAATGGTAACCGTAGTGCGACAGAGGATGAATAAAGTGGTATCTACAGCCGAGCCGCTAAAACCAAAGCCATAGGGCAAAATTGTTTGCGCTCATTATACCACGCCCGAGGTGCTTATTTTAGCCCATAGATGGCCTTGTAAAGCCGATAAACATGATTAGGATGATCAGTGTCCGTGAAGCCCTGTGGTTGAGCCATGAAGACATCCTCGGTAAGGGTGCCCTGCAGGAAGGCATTGTTGACATCGAGCTGATGGAGGCACCACCCGTGACTAGTAGCGAGAGAAAGAACCAAACGAATAATGGTTGATTTCACTATCAGACTAAAGGTGTCATGATAGTCAATGCCATGCCTTTGATGAAACCCCTTGGCAACCAATCAGCTGTACCATCCACAAACCATCGTAAGAGTTTGATCTCGAAAGATCCACTGCTGAACCATAATGTTTTTGGTCGGGACTAGCGGTAAACATGTAACGCCCCAAAAATATTCCGGGTATTTTTTTATACATAGTATTTTTATTATATGTTTAGTGGCGTATAGTGAATAATTAGATGAAATTTTTTCCCGCACTTAAATGCTCTCGAATCAAAAAAGATATAACCCGAAGTTTTACGCAGTTAATTAAATTTGGTAAATGTCGCACGGAGACCAAAGGGTCCTAAATGAGAAGTATAAGTGCAAAAGTGTAAATGAAATGAAATAAAATTGAAAAAGGAATGAAGTGTTAAATGGAAAAAAAGAGAAAATGGATTTAGTGTGAAACCAACAAGGCCTCAGAATTACATTACACTACTATTATTTCTCGCCTTTGAGAGACATCTCTCTCATTAAGGCATTCTGCTTTTGAGAAAAAGGGAGAGAGCTGTAGGGCTCTTTTGTGAATGGGGAGATCGTGAATTGCTCCCAAAATCATGCTAAAGTGATGTTCGCTATGAACCTTGGTATTGAAGTTTGAAAGAGATTTGAGGTAAACTCAAACCCTAAACCTCTTTTTATTTGTGTTCGAAGTTGGGGAAAACCCTAAACGTGGATAAAAAAGAGTTTTGTTTTGGTTGTAAATGAGTTTTCAGGGTTTTGTCGGGTTGAGTTTGAAGAGTATTGCTGTTGGTATTAATGAATTGTTTAGAGGAGTGATTGTAAAAAGAAAGAAATGTTTGGTTTTCAGCTTGAAATGTTGTCAAAATTTTGTCAAACCCATGTTCTTGAGTTTCTCAGCTATATATTAAGTTATAATCATCCAAATTAAGTGCTTCTAATTGGTAAAGAACCATAAGAGATAGATCTACAAATGTATAGAAGGGACTAAGAGTAAATTTGTGACGCCCTAAACCCGGGGTGTCCGTTGACTACCCTTCAACCCGCTTGAAATCTACGTATCCCAAAAACGAGGCACCTACATGTGTAAAACTAGCCCAATAGGGCCCCATCCATACAGTGGGGTAACCCAAATATAAATTTTATACAAAAGAGGACGAGCAAAGACTTTGTTTTTGCTTTATAATTTATAGCCAAAACTGGTCTCTTGCCCAGAATTTTACAAAAAAACAGAAAATATAGCGATAAGGCCGCCAGCCGGCTTCTTCGCTTCTAAAGCCCCGACGCGTCCCATTCTCGCGCCTTCTGGTGACTAAAAAGAGGGTCTCCCAACATGGGGTGAGTAAATGCCCAAGTGAGTGGAATTTCCTTACTTGGGTTACTTCCCACCTAAGTGGCAAATGGCAATCAATAACAAACATCTCGAACACATGCTAATATATCACCATGTGATATATTTAACAAATTAATACATGTTATTCAATTTACTTATTAATAATCAAGTAACTCCACGATTCATCGGCTAAGGTGGCTAATCCAATTTCAGCCTCATCTTGGAACTGCCCACAAAATCACACTTAGCATGTTATTCACTCATGGCAAGAACACAACAACACACAATCACGTAAACAGTCCGTGGACTGTCTAAAACCATTCTAGGGATTTCTTCACTGTCCAAACTTCACCTGAACCACGGCCCTCCAGGCCTCAACAAATCCCCATCCATTACATGGTCTTTAAACAAAAAGTAAAGCAAGTAGGAGAAAAACCCCTACCTTTTCCGAAATTTGTTGAAACTTCCCAAAACTGGTACCCAAGCGTAGTCCTTGCCGTGGGGGAGCAATCTCTGCTTTTGTCTCAGCTGAGCTCTGCTTGTCATCGCTGAAATTGCAGAGAACGTGAGAGCCTCCTCTCTAAAAACCCTCTCTTTCTCTATCTCTCTTTTCCTTGGTCTCTCCCTCTCTCCCCTCCCGCAAACCGATCAGTCATGCCGTCGCAATTGTCCCCACTCTGCCATGTCAAGCTTCCATTGGCTCATGATTACACCTTATCCTTATCCATCTACTCCGAGATTTTCACCCAATGGCATGACATGTGCCCCGCGAGCCCCACTTGATCCGGTCGACTGCATCTGCATTCGGACACGTGCTCTGGGCCATTCATAAAGTGCCGCAACCGTGACTCCTCTATCGCGCCCTCGAAAAACGAAATCTGCACGCCTCTGTAATCCGACGAAATTGGACGCGGCAGTTAGATTTCCTCGCGGAGACGTCCCAACGGTGAAGTCCGGCTTCGTTATCCGAGAGATCTAGAAAAATTCTGGATTTTGACCGAAATTACCATTTTATCCTTCCTTAGGGAAACTGAACTTTTCTGGAGTCCGCCAAAATTGTGTACGATTAAGGTCTCCAAACATGGGCTTAAAGGTGGGCTCAAGTAATTTACTGGCATGCCCTATTTCTAAAGTGTAGTCAGGGTGTTTGGCACAAACAGCTCACCCATCCAATTTGAGTGATTCAAAATCTATCTAGAACCAGACTCTAGGAAAATAATCTTACTGAAGGAAGTGTATACAATTCAAACCAAATGCCTGGGAAAATATTTCTGCACTCATGTGCATTAGTGTTTCCTTGCAACAGAGGCAAGGTCTAGATGTAAATGCAATAGCTTGAGTTTTGTGATCTAATTGAGAAGAAACCTGGTGGTATTATCGAAGAAATGAGTGAATCACATTTGCCTATCATGAAATGCAACTCTAAGAGGTTTGAGAATACAGAGGTGGATCATGAGCTGTGTCACCTGATATTAATGACGTGAATATGTGAACACTGTTGCTTGGTGTATTTAATATGGAAGAGATTATGATGATTAAAGGTCTTGGGAAGGAATATATGGTTTTTGGAAATATTAACTTTTCTACTGACAAATTATTGAATTTATTTGATTTTAGAAAGTGTTTTGTTACAAGCTTCAAAGTGACAAAGTTAGGTTTGTATTTAAAGAAAAACTTAATCAAATTTGTTTATAATTGATTTTAGTCCTTGTAGGTTAGTTAGACCTTGGTCTGGGGCTATAATCAAATCAATGTTTAAAGTTACCTTGGACAAACACGACTGGGCTTTGGTGAGACGTTTTAAAAGGCACCGGCTGTCTGAAAAAAAAAAAAATACAGCATGTTTTCGCCACATGCTTTCGTTACAGTGTGAAGTTGAGGGCCTTAGAAGCGAAATTTAAATTGAAAATTTTCAGAGATGTCACGCATATATAAAGGATCAAATCGAGGGTTTACAATTTTTGAAAGACCGCTTAATAATTCTTTTTGGGTAATAAAGTCCGTAGAGTACAAACCTGGAAAATAATCTGTCCTGTGGTGTTAGGTGGTTGTTTGAGGTTTTTTACTAATCTTCCTTTGGGGGTGGTTTAATTGATCAAGAGGCACTGTCGGGAAAATTAGCCATTAGTGCTGAAGGGAAAATTTTGGTATTTTGGTTATGTGATGGATTAAAGTTGGGAAATTAACAACCATGCTCGGGCTATGATGTCTGGTCTTTATTTTACAATGAGATTAAGAGAATTATGATATTAAGTCTGAAAATCAAACCCTAACCAAAAATCACTCATATAGTCAATTAATAATATTGTTCTTTAATCGTATTGAATATCGTGTATGACGAGATGTAAGTCCTGAATTGAGATTTGAGATTCCGCTGATTGAATCCCCAAAGTGCAAAACTTTTTGGGTTTGTTCTCACACCCTTCTCCTCATTAGCTTCTGGAATCTCTTACCCCAAAATGTTTAATTGGTAGATATTAGTTCTGTTTTAACTCGACGGATGCAAAATAAATTGTAAATGAATTGCAAGTTGGATTTGGTTAAGAAATTTGATAAAATTACTGATTGCTTAATGAATGACATGAAAATTGCAATGAGTATTGAAATTATTTGTTTGTATAAAATACACACACACTTATATTGTATTTTTTATAATTATTGAAATGCCTTAATAGAATGTAACTGCTAGAGTTAAGGATAGATTGGTATAGCTTCAATACAAGCTTCAACAAACGTACTATTGTGGCATACCGATCCGTAGCCGGACAGTATCGTAGTGTACACCAACCGAGTACATATTTTTATAAAACCGTGTTTACATCGTACAGCGCTTCCTGAATGGAATCACCGTGTGTCAAGGATTCAGCATTCATATGCAATTGAAAGCATAGGTTAAATTGGAGTAAGGGCTGTAAAATGCAAAAATGATAATGAGAATGAAAAGTGCATGATTTATATCTGAATGTGATTTGTTGCAAGAAAAAATGCATAATTTCGTGATGACCAATGAATTGTAATTGATTAAATGGAAATATATCTTTATGTATGCATTGTACCGTATTATTACGAGAAAGTACGTAAAGCATTGTCTTATGAAATTGCATGATTTGATTTAACTCGAACAAAGAGAGAATCAGATAGAAACACTAGCATGTTAGCGCGTAGTTTTTTTATCTTATGCGTAAATATCGGAGCGAACAGTGGACGGCGATGTAAGATCGAGGAGCGCAGTCATCAAGAAAGCCGCGGAGTAAAAGTATATAAATTCGTTATATGCATCCATCCTACTTTGAACAATTGATGTCTGTGATAAAAAAAGTTAAACTCTAAACGATTTTGTATATTATTTTGAATGGGCATGGAATGCCTTCATTGTAAATGCATTTTGTTAAATGTAAATGTTTATGGGCCTCCCGAATTGAAATCGCTTCCGCACATATTTGAAAGTATTTATACGAAATGGAATGTCCGCCTGGTGTTATTTTGTTTTTTTGTATATGTTTTGGTAAAAATGAACTCGGCTAGCAACCCGACTCGCTCGACTCTCCACCCAGTCGCCTGGAATGGGTGCTTACATACCAATTCCTAAGTGTCATTCCGAACAAGGGAATCAAACTCTTCCGACATTGTCGTGCCCCATTTGGGGTCTTTGATGGCTTGGATTACAACGATCGGTTCTAGGTCTCGAGCAAGTTAGGCAGAGAGGGAGAGTTTGTGGATTGGTTTGTGAATATTATGGCGAGAACGAGTGAATGGAGGGGAGGTGCGAGCAGTAGGGCATGGCAGGTAGGGCTCGGTTTCTTAAGTAGTGGGACATGATAATGGTCGATCGGGTGCTCCGGCAAGAGACAACTCAGTTGTTGTTGGGGGAGCGAGGCAGTGGTCGATGGGGGAAAAGGAGACTGGATGTTGATGGAGGAGGCAGGGGCTCAGGTAGTGGTGCTATGTACGGGAAGCTCGAGTGTTCGTAGGTGACAACTTAGTTGTTGTGGGGGGGAGCCGAGACTAAGGATAAGGGCGATGTCCAAATCGTGGCTTTGATACCATGTAGAATACTAAAAAGGTTGGAAGATTAATCATGCAATCTCTATAGAATCACATAAGGTATAAATAATACAAATGAATCAAACGAATAAGGTGACTAACCTAAACTAGGTATAGACAAATCCTAGAATCAATCTAAATCTAAACATTACAAATTGGTAATTATAGGGTATACACTTATTAGATTTTACTTATTTGGATGTGGATCCTGATTCTCCAATAGTCCTCACACAAATAAACACCGTACAACGATGACGACAAACAAATGCCACAAAAAGACAACTATAACCACACGCCGCACCAAAACGATGACTAAAACAACGAAAAAATAAATAAAAACTTAGATCTTGTGGAATAACCATTTTATTGTGGAAGAAAATGGTGAAAAGAGGTGTAGAAGGTGATTTGCGCTGGAGAATGACAAAAATTACCCCTCCTTGCTTAAAGGAAAATAGGTTAGTCAAAAAAGTTAAGAGAAAA
Organism: Tetrastigma voinierianum; assembly: GCA_016808115.1. Taxonomy (NCBI): domain Eukaryota; kingdom Viridiplantae; phylum Streptophyta; class Magnoliopsida; order Vitales; family Vitaceae; genus Tetrastigma; species Tetrastigma voinierianum. The sequence goes on from JAEQBH010004740.1 coordinate 112,739, forward strand.
TGAGTTAGTTTTCTATGTGTTTTATTTATTTATTATTATTATTAAAAAACACAATAAAGGCAAGAAGAAATAAAATAAAATTATATATACTCCAAACAGGGAGGCGTAATCTTCTATCGCTTTCAAATTAGTCATTGTTTAAAATAAGAGCATCTCCAACAATAGATCTCCCTATTTTCAACTCAAACTGGCTTCATATTTAGAGATCATGAGAGCTTAAGTACTTCAGACTCAACTCCAATAAACAATCTCTCTATTTTCAACTCTAAATCATTCTTCTTCATTCTTCAAACAAATCATTTTTAAATAAGAATATTTTAAAAATATAATATATGAAATACTTTTATTTTTATTTTAGTAAAAATATAAAATTATATTAAGTAAATAAATTATAATAAAAATAGCTAACAAAACCTAAAAATGTTTTTTTTAAACTACATTGATCATATGTAATAAAAACATAATATTACATTAGAAAATAAAACAACATTTAAAAAGCTACATAATAAATTATATTAAAACAGTAACTGGGCAATAAAAAATAAAATACAAAAACTAATATGATGATAAATCACTCCCTATAATTTTCATCGTAATATTCATTAAAATTATTTGATCCTCTCTTTATTTGGGAGTCACAGTCATTTTTTTTCAAAACAAAGTAATGAATAATGTTTCTTGTAGTTAATATATTTATGCTTAAATAAAATGATGTGCAAAACATCATATACTGTCATTTCTATGTTCTTATTTTTTTCAATTTGAAGTTGTATTTTATTTCTAAGAAATGATTGCATTAATTAATGAAATTCCTAATGTTTTATTATCTAACTCCAACCAATAATCTTATTTTCAATATAAATGGAATTAATAAAAATGTTTTATATCACAGCTTCAAAAAACAATTTTAATAAAAATAAATTTTGGCTTATTTATTTATTTAAAAAAAATATAAATTATTAAAATAAATCAATACTAAAAATTAATATATTAAAATCATTTTACAATATTGTATACTAAAATAATTCAAAATTAATAAAAATATTAAATAATAAAAATAAATAAAATTTGAAAATAAAATATAAGTAAGTAAAATATTATTAAAATAATTATTTTATTATTATTAGAATTAAACAATAGGGAATGATGTTTATTAAAATGGGTTCAATCATTCTATATTTAGAGATATGAATAGTGAATCTCAAACATGGAGATGCACTATTCACATCTCTATCTTTAGATATGAAAATAGAGTAATTACATGTGAGTTTGTCCCAAAATCTCTTTTTCATATATAAAAGATAAAGTAAAAATAGAGCATTGTTAGAGCATTTTTTTCCTAAATCGCAATTTTGGGATATATATGATGGATCCTTTTCTATTTTTGAATAATTATTTTTCGGTTACTAAAATAATATCATATTTAATAATTAATTATATAAAAATAATTAATTAACATATGAACAAACGCAAGAGTTTTGTCCTAAACTAATAAAACTTTTGAAAAATTACCAAAAAGTTTGAAAAGGAAACCGATATCAAAGTAATGCGTTCCCGTAAGCCATATTGGAAATTCTTTTAAGTTAATGTCGTAGTCAATAACTATGACTTTAACTTAAAAATTCAACGTCGCTGTATTCCTCGTGATTTTTGTTATATGTTTCACTAAAAATGGCACTGCTTTTATTCCTGGGAAAAAAAAACCCTTTGCAACTACTGAGTCGCTAATTTATTTTTATTTTATTTTTAAAAGGGAAAACAAAATAAGGAAAGAAAAACCCTAATGTGTGACTCCCGATAAGAAAAGGCGGTGTCCTGGGAAAAACCGAGTCTAGGTCCATGCATCAAACATTTATCTGAAAGGCCAGAATGGAAGCACAGGCCCCCTGCTCCCCAAAGTCGCCCTACTAAACAAATCCAAGTGGAAAACACGATCACAATTAATCGATCAATGGATAAATGTTGACAAAGAAACAATACAACGGTACATCGATATATATAAACGAATGTATAAATAAATAAGTGTAACAAATAAGTAAAGTCGATGAGAAAAGTGTGTGCAATAACAGATCGCTGACTATCAATTAGGAAACAATAGTGCAATAATAAAAACAAATATTCACCAAATCGCTATAGATTAACAATGGTCAAATTATTTATTCAAAGTGGATATTCAAATATCTGCAAAGGTCCCATTTAAGCCCATTTATTCAGCATAATAAATTAATTCCACAATATACCTATTCTTCTAGGAATTGTAAAATTTAATTATGTACTGAAATTTTTGAAAACCGATTAAAAATTGAACTTTTGAAGTTTGAAAATTGAGAATTTTAAATTATATATTGGAAATTGGGACCAATTTTAGAAAGTGAGAATTGAAAATTTGAAACGGGACCTCGAAACCCGAAAATTGGGAATTAAGAGACTTGAAATTCAAAATTAGGGCATTTGAACTTTGAAATTGAGAATTTGATAAATTTGAAATAGGGAACTTGAAGGTTTGAAATTGGAAATTGAGGGTGATGATGCTTTTTCAACCGAAACTGAGCTGGAGCTTAGCGGGATTGCTCGGCCGCCGGTCCGCTAATTTTGGATGTCCAACTCCCCTGCGAAAATAAGAAGCAAAAAGGATCGGCGGGCTCGCTCAGCTCGGATGCCATAAGTTCTTCCGGCGGAAGAGAAAATCAACCGCTAGTGGAATGAATTAAAGTGCATCTTCACCGAAGGTGGTGGCTCCCGGGTATTTATAATGGATGATCATGATAATTCCTTCCTAGTCGATGATGATACGATATTTCTCCCATCGGGTGAGGGAGTTTTCTTTTCCTTGGTCGCAACCAATTAATAAAGCGATAATTGATGAACAAATATTAGAGGTCATTATACTCCCTTAATTGATGAGATATAGTTAGGTGGGAAAGTACTTTCCTTATACATGTGTTCTTTGATATTTACATCGCCCGCTCTTAGACTCCGGCGGACTGTGTTCCCCGCTCGGGCCGTGCTTGGGCATATGTGGCGGCCGAGCCTCATTGGGCCCCTGCTTTCTTTTCCCTTTGCCGGACATCTGGCTTGTGTTTCGGGGTCCGCGCCGCCATTGTTTCGACCATCGGGCCACGCCTCTCCCGTACCCAGAATGCGCATTAGTAAGGGTCAGATCACATGGATCGTGTGACTTCCACATGGCTACTCAAGGATGGTTTGATTGGGGTTATGTCGCCGTTAAACGTCTTGTGATAATTACAAGTTTTCGATTTTCGCCCAATTCGCCTTATCGCCCTTATTTCCTTTAGGAAGACATCCTTCCGGGCAAGCATTTCCAGATTCCTCCGCCTCGAGTCCTTTCCTCCGCTGCTCGATTTTCCCCCTTTTAAACACCTTTGTGTCTGCTGTCGTAATCACTTTTGTCGTCCTGCCCTCCTGAGCATCGTTTTCTTTGTTTTCTTCCGTAGCTTAGTACGCCCTCCTTCTTCTTCTTTAGCTTCCCCGTCTCGCCTCGGGCTGTTCAGCGTGGTTTTGTGACCTTTTGTCATTCTTTGCCTTCTTTATCTTCTTTGTCCACCCATGCATGCTCTTTGGGTCCAAGAGAACCCGCTGGGGCCTACATATATAGGAGGTAGGCCCACAGAGGGTCCGAACTGGGTGTAGATGGTGTCTTGTGGTCTCCTCTATAGCCAAGTGTGGCTCCACGTACGCTCACCCCCTCTCGCCTAGCAAGTGGGGCAAAGAGAGGATTAGCTGTGACTGTAGGTACCCCACCGGACGGGCCATCTTTTAAGGCCGGCCGTGGAGGTGTTCGAACATAGTGGGCCCTAGTTGGGTCGAGCCTTCCTATGCAGAAATTCTTGCCACTCGCTATAGACTCCGATCGTATTCATATTCATGTCCGTGACTTTCTCACCCCTACATCATCCATGTTCCTAAGATGGTTTCGCTTTTTTTTTAGTGGGCTTTTGAAAATGGCCCCTCGTCCCTTTGTCTCTTTTTCGCAAGGTCCCTCCAAAGACTCAATGTATGCCCAACCCAGCCTTTCCCCCCCAACTTCTAGGGCGCTTTGGTTAGCCTCCTTGTTTGTTCTCAGGATAAAGGCTCTCTGGGGGTTCTGTACCCCAGCTCTATTACGACCTTTCGTAAAAGAGTTCAGTATGTTTCTCTTATATATTTCCAAGCAGTCCAGTTCTAGGCTAATTATTTCCGACATGCCATCTTACCATAAATTCTGGAAGGAATGCTATTTTTTTGTTAGTGGCCGCAACTGGGAATATAATCCCGATGATTGGGAAGACACACTTGGTGTTCCGACCTCTTGGACCACCCTTGAGAACCTTCGTGAGTTTTCCCTTACTCCAACCTATCTAAATCTCAAGTATTCGGGGTGTCTCTAACTCCGTGCCTATTGTGTGGGAGTTTCAAACACCGACTTGCCCGAGGATGAAGAGAGGTGAAGCTACAGTTGGTTAGCCCACCGCGGCGTGCCTGAGCTCATTAGGGTCGGATATTCCCAAGTCGTCTCAAGCGGCCCGACGACTTCCTATTACATAGGCCTTCTCCTCTTTCCTTATACTCATGAAGCCTCTCTACCCATTGTCTCAAAGTCTTCTTCACCTTCAGAAACCTACCTGTGAGAGCCTCTCGAGCCTCGCCAGAGGTGCCGGCAAAGAAGAAAAATGAGCAGAATCAGAAAATTCAGATTTCCCGAGGGTCGCCCATCTCGTGTAAGATCTGGGCGTGGGGTCTCTTCTTCCCCTTCATCACGTCGAGCCGTGGAGATTCTTCTGTGTGGAGGCCGCCGAGCCCCTTGTATTCTTCCTATTCTCGATTTGGAGTCCGTCGCAGACGCCGAGCCCCCCTCCTCCAATGCCAAATGATGTGGGAAGGGGCTCTTCTCATGGCGGTGGGGCGAGGACTCTCTCGTTTCATGCCAGCTCTCGCCGGGTCGCTTTCCTCCATTATTCGTGATTCCGACCTCAAGAAGATGGACGCCTTATCCATTAAGGAGGTTTTGACTCTTCTACTCTAGGGAACCACTTCTATACGTCCTAGCGCCTTTGTCAATCCATTTTCTCGATTGAGCTCTGCATCAAGCACTGACTCCTTCTGTTCCCTTTGGTAGGTGCTGGGCCTGGCGAAGGGTCTGCAGTGAGGGCCACTTTACCCAGGGGCTCGCTAGTGCGGCTAAGTCCTATAAGGTTGTTGCCTCCCCGACTTCCGAGGCCCCGCTTTGAGCTCAGATAAGGGACCTAATTGAGGAGCTTGTGAAGCACAAGTCTGACTTGAAGCATGCTTCAATGGCGAGGGCGCGGGCAGAGGATAAAGAAAAGAAGGCCCTATGACTCAAAGGTCGCAAGATGAGTTAAAAAATGGCCGAGAGGAGTTGCTATCAAGGGTGACCTGTACAAAGTGACGACGTGAATCTGGCCCGCCAAGAGTGTCGAAAGCTGGCTACCTGAGCGCTGACGGAGGAGCTCTAATACCTTCGGATGGACCTTGAGAGGCAAGAGGTTCGTCACCTGGTGAAGGATAGCTTTATGCCTCAGTGATTTAGGCCTCGCACCCAATGGGCTTCTAGTGTCGCTTCCAACGCCAGGTGGTGGTGGTACTCTTAGAGTTCCCGTGACTTAGAGTTCAACATCTAGCTTTCTAATGAAGAGGTAGAAGAATCCTTTCTCCTGAGAGGTCAGGCTGACGAGCCGAGGTGCTTCAAACCCCGATCGCCCCGTCCTCGATGACCCGAAGCCTCCGAGGCCGCCCCGCCTGCTTGTCACCCCGCTGACCCCTATGCTTCCTCGTGAATCTGGGCCAACTCCTGGGCGCCAGAGGGACTTTAGTTTAATCCGGCTATTTCTGGGTGTCGAGCCCTGGATTTCGTATTGTTTTTGACATTGCTCCTTCGTGGATATACAGATTTTTTGTTTAGTTTTATCAGCTTCTTTTATTGTTTCGTCGACCAGCCTGCTGGGCTCCTCGGGTATGTCTCCAGCCGGCTTAGCCCCAAAACCGGAAGGTCTTAGCCTCAGTTGTTCTCGTCTCTTTGGGTAGCGAAGCCGCAACCGAGCCAGCGGTAGCCCGGCTACGAGGCATTCCTTGAGCAGTTTAAGCTCTGTAAACTGAGCTATTGAGCTTCTAGACTATTGTGCCTTCTTTGAGCGGTTAAGCTTTGAAAAATTGAGCTACTGGGGCTCCGAGGCTATTCCGCCTTCTCTAAACTAAGCTAAAATGGCTCCTAGGCTACAAAGCCTCCCCTAAGCAGTTAAGCTCTGAAAGTTTGAGCCAAGCTGGGCCTTGGGCATCAGGCCCCCTCCTCTCGAGCCATTCGTGAGCTCCAAAACCAAGCTACCGAGGCCCCCTGGCTATATACCTGGAAAGCGCGAGCCCAAAAGCCGAGCCACCGGCTCCGGGCTGCTTGTGCTCTTGAGCCATTTTGAGCTCAAATTGAGCTATCGGGGCTCATGGGCTACAAGGCCTTTTGAGCGCTATAAGCTCAAAAATTAAGCCACTAGGCTCCCCCGGGCTACGAGGCCTCCGAGCAGCTGCCCCAAAAACCGAGCCACCGGGCTCCAGGGGGCCATTGTGCCCTCCCGAGCCGTGTTTGAGCTCTCCAAAACTGAGCTACTAGGGCTCCTAGACTACAAGGCCTTTTTGAGCGCTTGCTTCTAAAACCGACTCCATCGGGCTTCCGGTTAAAAGGCCTGAGCGCTAAGCTCCGGGCATCGAGCCATCGAGCCCCTCGGGCTACAAGGCCTGAAAGCGCTTAATGCTTGAAAACCGAGCCACGGGCTCCTAAGCGAGAGGCCTCCCTTGAGCGCTGCCTGGGGTGAGCTACTAGGCTCCCCCGGGCTGCCATGCCCTCCGAGTCAAGCTGAGCCTCCAAAACTAAGCTACCGAGGCCCGCGGGAGCTGGCCGCGCCCCGAGTCGCTGGCGCCTGAATCGAGCTATTCACCCCGGGCCGCCGCGCCTCTAAACTCGAGCTACGTGGCTTTCGCCTTTCGTCTTCCTCCTGAAAAAGCGCGCGCGATTTTAATCCAGATCTATGGAGAATTGGAACGGATTGTGTGGCTTCCTGCCAGCCCTAGTTTTTATAACAACCCACCTCTCTCTCGTTTGGCTCTGGTCATACTACCCAACTTCTTTCACTTTGGATGCTGTCGGGTTCGCGCATGATGAAGCTTCTCAGGTTTGGTCAAGCCATCGAACGGAGAGGCTCGCCCATGATCGCAGCCGACATTTGGTTTCGATGGTCACAACTTGTAGGAAGCTGTGTTTTTCCTCCCTCAGGAAGTCAGGTGTCAGTTCCCTTAGCCATGCCCATTGATGGAACTTTGCTAGGGAGCATATTCGGAGGGGGTGGCGTGCTTCAAAGGAAAAAATTTTCAGTCTCGCTTTCTCCGTCCTCCCCTCTTTTCTCCCTATCCCCCCTTTTCTCTTTCTCCTTTTTTCTTTTCTTTCTCTTCCTCTTTCTCCTTCTCTTTTTCTTTCCCTCTCTCCTTCTCTTTCTCTTTCCCTTTCTTGTGGTTTTTGCCTTCTAAGGATTAGAGAACTGTTTGTGCCGCTTATCTCCTCGGTGAGTCAGGGAACGGCTTCGTTGAATGTAATCAGATGGACTCGTAATTCCTTTTACAAAGAACACCAGGAAAGCCATGCGCCTTGGGCCTGCCACCTTCCGAGCCGAGCTCCTTGCTTTATCATTATAACTTTTTTTTTTTTATCCATCATAATATTAAGAAACTTAAAAATGAACATAGAGACTGTTATTTAAAATCAAAACGTTGGGTTCTTTATTAAAGACTACATTCCGAGGTCTTATCAGAAACCCACGCTCGAGGTGTTCAACTGCCCATGAGTGTGGTCTTTTCCTTCTTCTCGTTTAAGCTCGTAGTCACGCCTGACATGAGATACGACATGTGGCCCTTCCCAATCGGGGTCCCGCAAATGCTCTTCCCATGTGTGGGATCTTTCTCGCTGGGCGTAAGATTTTAAACTGTGCTCGCCATGCTTTTGTAACTCCTGGGTTTGACCCTTCGTCATAGTATTTTACTGCCTTCGCGATAGTCCCCTACTACGCTTCAGACTCCGCTCACGCCTCTTCTGGGGAGAGATCCGTGCTTAAGCGAAGAACTTCTTCTGTGTTGGGCTGCCGCGAATTCAACTCGCGACCTAACCCACCGACAGAGCTACCGCGCCACAAAATGCCAAAGCGCCTAGGTCTCCCGAAGTTGACTTCAAGGCATAGTCTGCGGTGCCCATAACACATCGGGGAGATATTCTACCCATTTTCCTTTAGATCTTTCTAATTTAGTCTTCGCAAGCTGCCTCGGTATCCTTATGGTGACCTCTCTCGCCAGCCTCATTGACCGCGGATGAGTCGGGATGAGTAGTAGTTCTTGATTTCGAGCTCGGCGCATAAATCCCCGGAATCTCTAGGGATTGTCAAACTGCTCCATTATCGTAAAACGAGGACCCTGATCTCGAACCCGCATATTATAACGCCGTACCTAAGCTACATACCTTATGTTTTGTGATCGTTGTTAAGGGTTCACACCCATTTGCAAAGCAGTCCACACCACAATGATAATTCTGTATCGACCTCCCTTCCAATGGGTGTGGGTCCCAATATGTCTAGCCCATCAAGTTGAAAACTAGTGGGTCATGACTCAACGCCGCTGGCTCAAATGGGAGATGTATGGATCTTGGCATGCTCTCGACAAGCTTTGTACTTTTTCGACCAAGCTTTGTTGTGTCTTTAAGCACAGGGCTTAATACTTTCTCCCTGCCTCAAGGTTTTTCAAAGTAAGGTCCGAGCTCCGCTGTGGTTGTTACAAACCTCGTACCTCCCGAAGATACTCACGACTTCCCTAATGCATTCAAGAATGGGCGAGGAGGAAGCCTCGCGCTATAAAGGGTGCCCCGATGAATCCGTGAATCTCGCCGAATTTTGCTCTGTTTCTGATGCCTCCTTCTGCCGCCTGGGCATGTTTCTACTAAGTAATCTCGTATGGGGTCCATCCAAATTAGCTCCTGACATCACAAGGGAGACTTCTCCGTCACGATGCTTACCGAGGGTTCTCGGGAGGTGCTCAATGTGCATCGGGCCCGCTCAGATCTTCCCGTGAGGCTATTGCGCTTTGCCAAGATCGCCTTGAGAATTCTCCTCGCCTTGGTAGGGCGTTTGACCCGAACCGTAATCTCTTGCCAACTTTGACCTGAGGTACAGGACCATCTTCTCACCTCGTCGAGTAGGAGTCTTCTATTTGTTTTACTACCACTGAGTCACCGGCTCACTTCCGCCTGGATCGGGGCCTTCCACGAGTGGGGCTAGGTTAAGCCCAACTATACAACCCCATTCGGCCCTGCAGATCCAGAGCTTAGAAGCCTAACTGAGGGCGTGCAGAGGCTCCACATCTATCCCATCCGAGAGTGTCGGATCGACCTACATTGCTTCCTCGGGCATTGGGCGTGCCCTGCCCACCGACAACCTCCCGCATGGGGAGAGGTCGGGCGTTATAGCCGCTTCGGCTGGCTCAATGAGGTGAATATTCCATGATGAAATCTGCCAAGATATGGCCTTTTATTGCTGTCCTCGGTTTGTATTTGATGTCGAAATCACTTAGTTCTATGGCCCACTTTATCAACCTTCCAAAGGTTTTTGGTTTATGCAGTATTTGCTTCATCGGATATTCGGTTGGGACTTCGATGGTATGAGCTTGGAAATAAGGCCTGAAAGGATGTAGTTACCAACGCCAGTGCGAATTAGCTTCTCCATCTGGGGTATCTCTCCGTCTCCCTCTCAAAACTCTAACAGACAAGTAGGGACCGGGTTGTCAGACCCTATCCCGTTTCCTGCAAACTGTGGCGGCACTAGCTGAGGCCCTGAAACTGCCGTAGAGAGTAAGGAGTTCTCCCTCGGAAGGGCTTACTAGAACAGGGGGAGAGCTTAGGTAGGTTTTAAGCATTGTGAATGCCTTCAAGAAGCATCCCATTAGCCTTTTCATAACTCCGAAAAGAAAGGTCGATCACCGGCCTGGGACACAAAAGCCAGCCTTTAGCGTAACTATTCTTCTTGTCAGGCGTTGAATGTCCTTAATGTTCGAGGGTGGCAGCATATCGAGCACGACCTTTATCTTGTCTGGGTTTGCTTCTATTCCTCGACTGTTAACTATAAAGCCTAAGAACTTCCCAGCGGAGACTCCGAAGGCGCATTTGGCTGGGTTTAACTTCATATTGTAGCTTTTCAAGACCTGGAACTCCTAGGCTAAGTGGGTTATGTGGAGCTCGGTCTTAACTGATTTTACCAACATGTCATCTATATATACCTCCCATGTATGTTCACCTTTCTTTGAACATCTGCTCACCAACCTGTGTGTGGCTCCCGCGCCTTTAGTCCGGGTGCGGCACACCACCAATAGCAAGAGTTCCTCGCCTGCCATAACGACGAGGTCTTCTCTCTCTTGGTCCCCGAGATCCATACCGACTGATTGTAGCCGTGAGCGCCCATGAAGCTTCAGGAGTTCGTGACCCATTTTCGTCATCCACTATGAGGTCAATATGAGGTAGAGGGAAGCTGTCTTTTGGGTAGGCCCTGTTGATATCTGTGAAATCGATGCAAAGTCGCCATTTTCCGTTTACTTTTTTGACGAGGACAACGTTGGCCAACCACTCAGGATATTCTACCTCTCTAATTGCATCCGCTTGGAGGAGCTTGCCGACTTCCTCATTAACGCTTCGCTTTCTAAATAATAAGCTCCTCGCCTCACCGACTCAAGGACTGACCGACGCCCCAACCCCGGTGGTGATTACCCGCCTGCCGATTCCGCCCATGTCTTCCTGCTTCCAGGCGAACACCTCCATGTTCTGCTTTAAAAAGTGGATGAGAAGGCTCCTGACGTCTTTAGCCAGCTTAGATCCTATGTAGACGAGGTGTTATGGCTGGTCGTCAAGTCAGCATCGTGCTTTAGAAGTTCTCAGCCAGGGCAATGTGTGTCGGGTGCTTTGCTCTCGCCTTCATGTCGAGCCTGGCCCACGATGTCGGGCCACGACCGCTGCTTTTTTAATAAGCCGAGTAACACTCTCTGGTTACGCGCTGGTTTCCCCGAACCATCCCTACTCCATTTGCGGTTAGGAATTTGATAACCATGTGATAGGCAGAGGGGACAACCCTTATGGTATTGAGAGAGGGCCTGCCCAGTAACATGTTGTAAGATGACGGGGTACCGCCATGAGAAATCTTATCGCTTGCTTCGTAGCCCCGGCACGGGGGCTTCCCTAAAGTGAGCCACTAGCTGTATCGACCCTGAGTGCAGCCGAGAATCCAATGCAGGTAGGCGCCGATTGGTCGGTAGTTTTTCCTTCTACGCCCATTTCATGTTTTAAAGCTGATGCGAAGATGATATTGGCCGAGCTTCCATTGTCGACATAAGGACCCTATGGATGCTTTATCGCTACTTACCGACCCTTATCACTAAGTGATCAAGTTACGGGATGTCGTAGCCTTCCATGTCGGAGGTCTGGGTAAGGTTATGGTAGTATCCCGCGAGGAAGTTTGATACGCATTTGTATTTAACGTTTCCCCCTAACTGATGCTACGAGATGAGCCTTCCTGGGCCTGAGTTGACTCCCCGCCCGCAAATCCTCCGGAGATCACAGCGGATTTCCCCAAGGGCAACCGTGCCGAGCTGGGCCTGGCTGACGAGGTGGTGGTGGTCGCACCGTATCCCGTCCCTTCCTAGCCACGTCAACACCGAAGATGCCCACGCCGGATTAGGTAATTAATTTCTTTCCTCAATTGGAATGCAATTATCGGGTTCGCCGCGGTCCATGATCCCCGTGGAACTCACGCATTTCCGTATCGCCTTTTGCCGGATCCAACGACTTCTATCCGGGATGTCCATCTCATAAAATTTTCAAGCTGCACTTCGCGTAGGACCCGCGGACAATCGAGGTCGCCGGTTAATTTTCGCAGTACCACCGCCGTAGCTCACGTGGTCTCGCGCTTCCTAACGTCTCGCCCTGGAGATCGCCCTCTCTTTTCTCTGCTCCTCCTGGGATCTCGCCTTGGGCTTCGTCTCCCGCTCTGCCGCCCTCGGCTCTCCTTTGAGTTGATGAGCCCTTTGCTTTGATAAGAGGTTCTCTCACCCTTGATATACTTCTCTGGCTGGTGAGCACATCGCGCCATGCTCGCCTCTCGAGGGTTCTTCGAGATGTGAGAAAATCGGGTCTTTCGACTACACCCCTAGCCCTGCGATGAAAGCGGTGATGGTGCAACTCCCCCGCTTCTGGGAATATCTACCTTTAATGCCTCCGCTGCAAACTTCCTCGAACATATGACCTCGCTCTCCTCACAAGGAAGCTATGCTTTTATTGTTAGAAGGGTGATGGGTTTCCTCGTACACCCTAGTCTGGCGAAGTGGGAGATGAATGCGATGGAGAGTTTTCCGCGAATGATGATTGAAGATGGAAGCTCCGTTAAACCAAAGCCAGCCGAGACCCTTAGCGTGATTGTGAAGGCTCGTGATCGTGAGAGGTCCCGATATCCGCAAGGCGTACTCCATCCGGCTCTTATATGTAATGAGGTGACATCTTACGGGCCCTTCGTTCACAAATGTTTCAACTTCACGATACATTTTGAACTTTTCTCTCGGGAAGAAGAAGTGTAGCACCCCGGGCCGTAAACGGATTCGGGCTTCTCGTTGTACCAAGGCATCCGCATAGAGACCGAGCTCCGCCTTGTACCGTCTCCTTCATATGGTCCCGAGCTCACCGGGATGCCCCCCGAACCTCTCGTCTTCCTATGACGCTCCCTTCCCGGGCCGACAAAGGATGGGTCCAATGCTTCGTTGTCCCTACCATGCCCCTCCTCACCGCGATTCTCCTGTGGGGCTTTATAAGGGCCATGCCCCGACTTGGCTAATTTCTCTTCTCCATCCGGCTTCTCGAGGAGGGCTCGAGGTGTTGCTCGTTTCTTCTGGGTAATGGGGGTTTCGTCTCTCGAGCCTCGCCGGCGCTCCCGAGGGGGCGAAAGTATTTGCCCTGGTAGCTGCTCCAACTCTCTCACAGTCTGGTCGGGTGAGATGCAGCCTCCATCTTGCTCCAGATGGCGCAGAGTTTCTAGCATGGCCTCCCGGAGGTCGGCTATCTATGTCAGCTTCGCCGTCTCAGATCCTCGGGGAGTGGCGCTCCCGCCAGGTTCCAAGTAAGTTGATACCATAAGTTATCGGTGGTATCGCCTTTATTTGTAAAGGAACCTGCTTGCTCCCATACACCCATGTCAAACTCACACAGACTTTTTCAACCGAAACCGGGCTGAGCTTGGCGGATTGCTCGGCCGGTCCGACCGACCGGATGTCCCGACCCCCGCGAAAAATAAGAAGGAAAAGGATCCGACGCAGGCCCCGCCTGCTGCCCCTTCGATGCCCAAGTCGCTTCCGCTGGAAGAGAAAATCAACTGCTTAGGGAATGAATTTTTGTGCGTACTTTTCACCGATGGGGTGGCCTGATATTTATAATGGATGATCATGATAACTTTCATAGTTAGATGATGATACAAATATTTCTCCCATCGCGTAAGCGATTTCTCTTTATCGTTAACCGATTACAAGTGATAATTGATGAACAAATATCAGGAAATATTCTACTTCCCTAATTGATGGAGATTTAGTTAGGGAGGTTAAGTACTTTCCTTATACGGGTTCTTTGGATATTTACGTCACTTGCTTCTTAGACGAGGTGGACTGGGTTCCCGGCCTGGGCTTTTGTGTTTTGGGCATAAGTGGCCTGCCGAGCCTGGCTGGGCTTGTTTTTTCCCTTTTAAGCCTCGATATTTGGGTTGTGTTCTGTGGCCTCATGCATTCCTATTATTTTAGACCCCATCAGAGGGACTTGAACTTTTGAAATTTGGGCACTTGAATTTTAAAATTGGGAATTGGTAATCTTGAAATTGGAAACTTGAAAACCTAAAATTGGAAATTGGAAGACTTTAATCTTGAAATTGGGAATTGGTAATTTTGAAATTGGAAACTTGAAACTTTGAAATTGGAAATTTGGGGACTTAAATCTTGAAATTGGGAATTGATAATTTTGAAACTTAAACTTAAAAACTTTGAAATCGAAATCAGGACTTGATTGTTGAAATCGGGGTATTTGATTTAAGTAAATTAGAAATTGGTAATCTTTAAATTATAAATCTTAAAACTTTGAAATTGGAAATTGGGGGACTTAAATTTTGAAATTATGGTAATTTGAATTTGGAATTCGGAATTTGTAATTTGAAATTAGAAACTCGTAAATTTTGAAATTGGAAATTTGAATCAAATATAATTGTGAAATCGGAACTGAAACTTTTGAAATTAAAATTGGGAGACTGATTGATGAAATTGGGGCACTTGATTTTTGAATTTAAGAATTTACACTTCAAATTACAAACTTGGAAAATTTAAAGGTTTTTTATAGGACTTGGATTTTTAAAATTGAAAAAATGAATTTTAGAAAATGAGAATTTGTATTTTTAAAATTGGATACTTGAATTTTAAAAATTGAGAATGAAAATTTTGAATTTGAAAATTTGAAATTTTGGAATTTGAATAAATTAAGGGTGAGTGATGGACTAAAGAGTTAGTCAAAGGATGTAGCCAAAAGGCTTGGTCGCAAGACCTAACGGGTCAACCAAACCAACTTGAAATTCTGAAATTTTGGAATTTGAATAAATTAAGGGTGGGTGATGGACTAAAGATTTGGTCAGAGGATGTGGCCAAAAGACTTGGTCGAAGGACCTAATGGTTGGGCCAAAGGTCCTAATGGGTTAGGCCTAGAGAAATGTCATGACTTCTTATTTCGTCCCAATAGGTTAGTCAAATAACCCAATGGTTAATCTAGATAGGATGATAGGGCTTTTGCCTAAGTCTTAATAATATTAGTCAAAAAGCACTCAGTGGGCTGGGCCTCTAAATGAGTTGGTCGCGCGCTGGCTCAAGATCTAATAGGTTTAATGGTTTAAAGGTTGTTTAAAACTGTGTTTACAGAAAAACTGAGAAAATTCAATTTTTCTGAAAAATGGTAATTTTGGTTGAAAACTAGAAATTTTCTAGATCTCGGATGAGGAAACGGACTTCACCGTTGAATTCGCCAGGCGAATCTGAAGCTACCCCGTCGACTTCTGGGCTTGACATTCACACAAATGTAAAATCACGTTTTTCGAGAGCATCAGGCCTGTGACAGATGACATGTATATTTACTCAGAATGACTCGCCATTGAGCCATGTCATGGAGAAACAAGAATGAGAAAAGATAAACAAGAAAAAAAAAATTAGCGTGAAAGAAAAATAATAATGTAAAATAAAATAGTTGAACGAAAAAGAAATAAGCAAAAATAAATGTTAAGGAAAGTCAAAGAGAAGGCCATTTAGAGGTAGAGAAGTGAGAAAAGTAGAGAGAGCAGAAATCCCTTAAGATCTACTGAAATCTGCCATGGGTTTTTGCCGGAGCAAGAGGTAAAAAGCCTGTCCACGCTAACGAGAAAACACACATGGGTACTCAAAATTCAGAGTTTCACAACTCCAATGAGGTAGAGAATCCTTCCCCATTTGAATATTTCTAGCCTAAAGTTATCACATTTTAATGGCTTTAGATTTCTTGAGGCCGTGAGAGGTCGCAACAAACCCAAATCCGAGACTGGCATAGAATTCCTTAGCACTGGACTGTTTTCGGGTAATGTGGGCTCGCTAAATTTTCGGATTGTTTTCCACATCCCGACTGAATTTTTGGGACCCTTTCTGACAGCCCCGGCCAGACCGGAAGACTGCCGGACATCCAACAAGACTTTGAATCGTTCGGGCGCCTCGACCGTGGTTGAGGTTTCCTGGTTTTGATCCCCGACCGCTGCCTCGAAGTTTTGTTGCGAAGGTTTCGGTAACACCGTAACCGTTAATTAAATTGTTCAAAAAATATGATTCATGGTCGGTGGGCGTACTGCAGCATAACTCGTTTTATATGGTCCTGAGATTTGGGTCATTTTATGTGTGTATTGTTAGAAAATAAATAATATGTGGTTGTAGAAGGTCAAAACGCAGCATATGCAGCCACAAGTGGATGTATTAACATGGAAATTGAGATGAATGGAAATTGCATGTAGGAAATACAATTATCCGGAATTTATAAATGTTGCATGTAGCATGACATAGCATGAAATGACATGATTGCATTTAATATGCATGGTCACATCGCATTAAATGGGTGTGTGTGCATGGTCATAATCATTCACCATTCTTGTTGAGTGGGTGGTGAGCTCGGTACTTTGGACTACGTCCAACGGAGTCTCATGGATGCATTTCATAGCTTTGAATAGAACGGTTATCTGGACTATCCAATGCTTTTTTGCAACAAAGCTCGCTATCGAGACGTTGTCCAATGCTTAAATAAAGTGTTATCGGAGATCGGCTTCATAGCTTTAAAATAAAAGCCATAAGCCTGGAGACTGCCTAAGGCCTGTGAGATTGTCTAGGGACCTGAGATCGCCCAGATTTCGAGATTGTCCAAGGTCGAGACTATCCAAAAAGCCTGAGACTACTCATCGTCGGAGACTGGTCTAAGATCGAGACTCGCCCAAGGGCTTTGAATGAAACGATTATCGAAGGTTATCCAAAGGATTTAATTTATAAAAACAAAAATCCTTTTGTTTTTGATGGTCATCAGTGAAACACCAATGACACAAGTTTTCACATTTGGTATATGCATGTGTGAGGGAGTCGGTGAGGCTCTGGATATGGATAGGTGAGCCTCCTCATCCATGACATGTAGACATTTGAGTAGGAACGTGCATGTTTCTTTACTTGAATGTGTGGTGTGTCACATGTGCACTTAGGTGGGGAGCAGCCCCTTTGAGGCCAGCTTCTCGCTTGGCATTACTCACTCCCGTCGGACTGACCTCTTTTAGGTACATGGAGTTTATAGGGAGACGACACACCGATGAGGCCGTGATTGTGAAAAAGGTCGATAGATGGCCTTGACAATACTTTTATAAAAAGCATTTTATGTAAAAAGAATTGTAATTAAATTATTTGGACTATTGTATAAATAGTCGGGTATGTAATTATAGTAAGAGGTCAGATTCTACTCTTATGAACTGTAATTAACTGTTTCATCTTACATTTTCGATTTAAATATGAATGAATGAGTCCCGGTAGCGGACGTATTGAGGTGGTGCCTGTAAACTATATTGGAACAAACTAGTTTTTAATATATATTATGATAAGAGTGTTACACAAACTCTTATGGATTATTGATACAAGTTGTATGTCGGGTGTAGCCCTCGAACAAAGGAAACTCCTGCTCATTTTTTGTGAAATATGGATCCCGATAAATGGACACAACAAGCAGGTCTGGTCACCCAAATCCATGAATTTCGTGGGTTAACGGGTTATCAACGGGACCCCTAGATTTGAGACATCACATGTTAGCCAAATGGGTTAAGGAGTTCAAAAGGACTTTGAGTGAATGAGTCTTGCCTTAAGGGCCTAAAGGGTTAGCTATAAGGTCTTTTGTGGATGGGCTAAATGGATTGAGACCAAGTAATTAGGTGATGTCAACCATTATGGGGAATTAAAAAATATGTAATGAAGTAAAATGAATAATAAAATATAAGGTAGTAAAATAATTAATTAATTAATGTAAAATAACATATATATATATAGTAAAACATACAAGAAAAAACTAGAAGAATTAATAAAATATAAATATAAATCACAATAGAATAATTAGTAAATAAAATCAAACTCAAAATAGAGAGTTATGGAAAATTTAATATGAACAATACATGGTGCGGGTAAAAGTGTGTAAAAAATTGATAGGTTAATATGGATGGTTATGAGAAAAATTTGTATATGCAATAAATAAAGAGAGAAAATATCATATGGCATAATATGGATGAGAGAGAACAATCCTTTATTAGAAATATTAAAACACACAAATAAGGGGAACACTAAAACATACACAAAAATTCATTCATGCTAGAAAACATGGAAATCTAAAAGCAAACATATATGGGATTGTTAATGCAAAGTCATAGTAAGAATATGAATGCCGAGTGTTAAGCACTGTTACGGTCACTATTTATAATGTTTGGAAAATAATGAATTAGAAAGAAAAATTCTCTCTCTATATGTACATGTACTGATGAAAGACCAAGCAAAAGTACAAAGGACCCTAATTAAATGCCCTCATTAAGTCAAATAAATAAAAACCAAATAACAAATATTAAACTCATCTCACCTCCACCACTCCACACCACACACAAAAATGGTCTTCTTCGGGACATCAAATAAAAAATAATAATAATAACCATGAGTTAAATGCATCTCCATCAAATCAATAAACAATTAATAAATCAATAAGCATTAAATGTGTCATCATTGCATCGATAGTAATTGAGAAACTCCACCCATCAAAATATCAGTTCCACACATGTTTACTCAAGTTGCCAAACTCACTTATAGGATAAAGAACGACGTATACATAGGCTCAGAGCTCAAACTTAGAGGCACAAGCCCAAACCTCCACTCCCATAAAGGAGTCGGGGGACCTCCCCACCTGTAAAAGGGAGTTTGGGACCCCTCCCCCAAATAAAGAAGCTTAACCCACAATGAGACCCTACCCATGTCACAACACTTGGGCAAAGTCCCAGAGTTAAAATCACCCTACCAGGAATTCAAGTGATATAGGCGGCCCAAAAAACTCATGTAAAAGGAAAAGTGTCCAATCTCCATGATCCACATCCCATGGATTAGGAAAGAAAGATCGTGTATGATCACTACTCTTCCATTATCCCTTAAGAGTCGGTCCATGATAAGGAAAAGAAAACTCCTCACCCAATGAGAAAGATACCGTATCACCATTCAACGAAGAAAGTAACCACTATTTCCCCCTTATAAATACTAACCCATTCCACCACAAAAAGGTATCGCCAGAATCAAGGCCATAGGAAAACAAATGAATTCTTTCTTCATAAGGAAGAAACCGACTTGTGTTATCCAGCGGCGGTGTCGACACACCCCGCCGGATCACCCTTTTTGTGCAGGTTGCAGGTTGCCTGACGATCCGATCCATCAGATCGGCCCAACGGCCTCAAGAGGCTCCAACCTAGTATCGGTGAAAAAAGCACCATTAGTTTCCGGCGGTCAGCTCTCGGGAACTACGCCCTTTGGCAAGTAAAACCGACTATCGCTGAATAATGGTATCAATCCGAAACATGAGTAGGAGTCACGCTAACCACCTTGAGACGCAAGACCAACAAGGCAACCTAGACGGCCAATCTGCCAGAGACGCTCTCAAAACTATACAGGCCAATACTGACGAGGTGGAGACGCTCCGTCTCCAACCGGGCCCCGAGAGACTGGAGGAACTTACCCGACAAATGCAACGCGTGAGGAAGAATGACAACACCACACACCTCTGACGCCGACGGAGAAGGGAGAAAACTAGCCGAGCCAAAGAGCCCGGATCCTATAAGCCTCCCAGAGAGGACCGCAGCGAGGGGATTCCGCAGGAACAACAGAGGGGCAACGGATCCACCCTTTATTACCGAGATGGGAACGCACGTGGGAGCAAAGGCTTCCGAGATACGCAAGAGTCACCGTGAGGGAAACAATGGGGTGAAAGAACGAGCTCCGCCCCATGGATGCTAAGCAGGCCAAAGAAACGGAGTCCACGTCACGCCGTGATTCACTTCCCCTCTCCCGCTGAAGTCTGTAATGCCTCAAATAAACGTTCAATGAAACAAAGATCCCGTAGGACCGCCCCGGGCGACTACAGAATTAAATGGAGCTACACGGTACCAGGACCTCGCCGATGCAGCTACACACTAAAAGCGTCCGGCTTTAGCTCGGTTCAATGTACTCCCCCACTGCTCAATCCCATCATTCCTCAAAGAGCTATCCATCGCGTTCGTCACCCACTTCATCAGAGCTTGGACATACAGAAAGCCTAGCTATCACTTGCTGACCATAAAGCAGGGCCCATGGGAGAACCGGAGGTCCTACATCCAAAGGTTTAACACGGAGTCTTTAAAGGTGGACATCCCGTAAGATAGAAGTTTTGCCATCACCGCTCATCTCTCGAGCTCAAGGCGCCGAAGACCCTGATGCCTGATCTCAAAGAACCCTGTAAGCGGCCGAGGTGCTCGCTAAAGTAGAGAGCACACATCAACAAGTGAGGAGCCCCATCTAAGGAAAACCCTTCCACTAAAAGGAGAAAAACAAGAGCGAGAAAAAGCGAGAGCGGAGCCCCAGAAGACGAGGAGACAGAGATAATCCCCACGAAGGGATAGAGAGAACAGAGAACGATCTTCAAAGAGACGAGGCAACGTTAGGGACCGCTTGGGCCAACCCCAGCCCGAGCTATAGCAGCGATATCCACCTTGGAAATTCACCCCCTGGATGCCCTGCGCAGCGTTGTGTCCCACGTGGAGATTTTCAGTCATTAAAAATTTTTTAAGGTGGTCGCCTCAGATGAAGACAAACCTAAACAAGAGACACTTAGCTAGCACAGAATCTTGCTAGGGATCATGGACACCGAACGTATGATCGTGATCTCACCGAGGAAGCAATTGAATACCCGATCCGACGCGGACATCTTCGCCGCCGTGGGCTCTCAAAGGTCTGGACTGTGCACACCCCCATCACCCTCGGGTCGACAACACCACAAATTAACACCGCAACCCCTGTGGAACCATGCAGATCTCCGGGAGGATTTACCGGGGAGTGAGAGTCCACCCGCCCGCAAGGCTCATCTCGCAAGAAGATTAGAAACAGGTGAGATGTCAGAAATACAAGCAAAGATCCAAACTCCCTGCTAGATTGTCACCACATAACTTTTTTTCGACCACATGGAAGGGGTCACAAGATCCTCATAACGATCCAATCGGGGTAGTAAGGGTCAGCTGTGGCCAGCACAGTCCCGGTTGACAACCGAAAGCTCGCCGACATCATCTCGCATCAACCTTCGACAAGATGGGCATCTGGCGCCGACGGGAAGTTAGAGCCTGGCCAACGCCCACCGCCATGGTGGCCCGAGAAAGAGCTGCCGCCCCTAGTGGTCGAACATAACCGTGCTCACTTTGCGGAGATCCCATGTCGTGCCACAACAACTGAGAGATTCCTCATAGTGGAGATGCCCCATCGCCATAATATACCGCTAGCACCTTCCCTCAACGCCCATGAGAGCCATCCCTTCTCGCCCCTATCATATGGTTATCACCCCCACTCGCCTAATGGGTGGGAATGGTTCGAGGAGATCAGCGCATAGCTGGGGAGTGCTACTCGGCATCTATGAAACAAAAAGTAGTAGGCAGTGTCTACATGGACGAGCTCGACATGAGAGATGAGATGAGAACCTAGCCTACACCCTCAGAAGAGCTAGAACTGGTACAACTTGATGAACAACCAGAACATCTCGTCTACATCGGATCCAAATTAGCCAAAGATGTCAGGGACCTCCTCATCCACTTCTTGAAATAGAACATGGAAGTATTTGCCTGGAAGCAGGAGGATATGGGGGGAATTGATCCCGCAGTGATCACACACAGGCTGAGCATTAGCTCCTCCTTCAAACCCGTCAAGCAAAAAAGAAGGAGTTTCGCCCCAGAAAGTTAGAAGGCGATCGATGAAGAAGTTAACAAACTCCTACAAGCCAAAGCTATCCGAGAAGTTGAATACCCTGACTGGTTGGCTAATGTAGTCCTCGTCAAAAAGGCAAACGGAAAATGGCGACTCTGCATTGACTTCACCGATTTTAACAGAGCCTCGTCTCCCGAAGATAGCTTCCCTGCCCTGACCACCCCATAGCAGTCGCCACAGCCGTCGCCAGCTTCTCTCATATTTTCTGATATAAACCTGGGCCTGCAATGGTCCTAATGACTCAAGAGAGAAGACCTGCTCTCAGAACCGGGCAAGGTACTGACGTTACTAGTGATGTACCCTTCTCGTCGGGAAGAACCAGTGGGCCACATATCAAAGGCTGGGGTAAACACAATGTGCTCGTGCTGCATTGGAACATTTATGGAGGTATATATAGATGACATCGGGTAAAATCGCTAAGGCCGAGCCCACATAGCCCACCTAGCCGAATGTTCCAGTCCCGAAGAACTATAACATGAAGTTAAACCACTCAAGTGTCCCTTCCTGAGTCTCACCGTAAAATTCCCGGGTTTCCGGCGGTCAACAAATCGAGGAATAAAGCAACCAGATAAGTAAGATAAAATTGCGGCTAGACATGCACCCACCTTCGAAGACTAAATAGATTCAACGTTTGACTGGGAGAATAGTTGCTCTAAGCCGCTTTGTATCTAGATCCAGCGACAAGTGCCGACCATTCTTCCAAGTTCTGAAAAAGGCTTTCCACTGGGACGCCTAGTGCGAAGAGGTGTTCTCTACGCTGTGCCCCGAGCTCCTCCCATCCCGGGTAAGTCCTCCGAGGGAGAACTCCCTACCCATTATTTGTCATGATTCAACCGCCGCCTGGCCGGGAGCGATGGTGGTACAACACCCTGGCCTGTTAACCCAGCCGAGCCCGAGAGGTAGCCAGTGAAAGGTATCAAAAGATGGAAAAGCTGATCCTAGCACCGGCAACTCACCGCCTCGAAGGCTTCGACCATATGCCCCAAAGCCTCACACTATTTAAGTCCCAACATAACACCCAATGAGACAGACACATGCTTAGGACCCAGGGAAGACTCGGGATAAACGGGCCATGCAGCTACAGTTCGACATCAGGTACAAGCCGAGAACGGCGATCAAAGGGCAGGTTTTGACAAACTTCATCGTGGAATTCACCCCTTCAAATACCCCGGCACAGCCTACCAAAACTATTCAATTGGCGCCCGACCTACCCATCTAGAGGCTATTGGTCGATGGGGCCACCAATTCCCAAGGAAGCGGCGCGGGTCTAATTCTAACCTCTCCAAACGGGATTGATATGGAGTACGCCCTCATATTCGGATTTCAAGCCTCCAATAACGAGGCCGAGTACAAAGCTGTCATAGTCGGGCTTAATCTTGCTTACTCTATGGAAGCTGATCAAATGGAGATATGTAGTGACTCCCAATTGGTGGTAAAATAGATGAGGGACTCCTACTTAAAAAACCAGGTGAAAAATGATCATTTACCCTCAAAAGGTGCGAGAGTTTAAAAGTTTACTGTAAGCCCTCAGTTAGGCATGTCCAAGTGGGCAAAGAACAGCAGGAATGCCTTAGCAAAGCCAGCGAAACACCACGAGGAGCTAGGGACAGACCGACACGGTCAAGCACTCCCAACCCTCGCGGAACATCGACGGTGGGAGGAAGTGTCCCCCAGACAAATCCGAGCCGAGCCGGATGGACCCCCCATCCGGGATTACTTAGTGGACGGAACCTTACCAATCTATCCAAATGAGGCCTCCAAGCTTAGGACGAGGTAGGCTAGATTCACCATTCATTGGGTAACCCTATATAAACGAGGCTTTTCGACACCCATCCTTAAATGCGTGGGAAAGGAAGACGCCAATTACGTGCTCAGAGAGGTGCATGAAGGTATGCGGAACCATAACAGCCGTGTCCTGGCAAAGAAAGACACTCAAGACGTGGATAGCCAGCTCTGGCCCTACTCAAAGACGCCACTGAGTCAAAAAATGCAAGATCCTGGCCAAGAAAGCATGCTCGGGATCCCCACCTCCTTCCGAGACGCCGACCTCAATCACAAGCCCTCGTCCTCTCCCAATAGTGGGGCTAGAATTATTGGGACCCCACCCGCTGGGGAAGGGCCAAGGTGTTCATCGTGGTAGGAGTGGGATTACATTTCACCTCAAGTGGGCCGAGGCCAGCCATTAGCAACACGATCATTACAAAAGGTGTGTAACTCAGTGGTGGTCCATATGTGTTCGGAATCCCTAGAGCCCTGGTATCCGATAATGGGAAATAGTTCGACAATCCCAAGTTCAGAGATTTCTGCATCGAGCTCAGAATCAAGAATTACTACTCATCCCCATCTCATCCGCAGTCCAACGGACAAGCAAGTCGCCATAAGGGACTCTGGGCAAGGCAAATGGGCTTAAAGACTAAACTGGAAAATCTAAAGGGAAAATGGGTAGAATACCTCCCCGAGGTGTTATGGGCCTACAGAACTACAAACAGATCAGCAATCCAAGAAACCCCATTTGCCCTAGCGTTTGGCACAGAAGCGGTAGCTCCCTTTGAGGTTGAGCTAAAATCACCAAGAGTTGAGTTCGCAAATACCAAGCACGAGGAGACTCCCGCCCCTGGTCCTCGACCCTGGGGAAGAAAAGCGCCAAAGTGCTTTCCCAAAAGCCGTGCCGAGGACTATCACAAAGAAATACAAGAAAATATGCCATGATCCTAAAGGTCGCCAAGGAGTTTTAGGTCCGACGACCTAGTTCTAAAGAAACTCCTTCCAACAAGGAAAGACCCCACCCTTATCGGAAATTAGACATAATCGGCACCCTTCATGGTATCGTGGAATAGCTTCAACTGCAACTACGAACTTCAAACAGAGGTGGAAAACTTTGCACACTCTTGAACGCCGAGCACCTCATGCTACCAACATAGACCTCTGATTGTAGCTTTTAACAAGAAACTATAGTTCTATTAATATTATAATAACAGCTTCGTCACTGGCCCGTGGACACACTCAGATCAATAAAAAAATAAAATAAACAAACATCAGACAAGTACACAAGTTTCCAAAAGATTACACTTTTATTTCAGTTATCTCAGAAGATTAAAATCAACAAAGCCATTCTTTACATCTCAGGAAACTACAATCAGCAAGGCCGTTCGTCACATCGGCCAACACCCAGTTAAGGCGAAAACCACAAGAAAGGGAAAGAGAAAGAGAAGAGAAAGAGAAAGAGAAGGAGAAAGAGAAAAGGAAAAGGAAGGAGAAAGAGAAAAGGAAGGAGAAGGAGAAAGAGGGAAGGAAGGCATGAGGGGAAAGAAAAGAGGATTGTGAGCACATGGAGGAAGTGGGATCAAAATATCCCTTCCTCGAAAGCATACCTCCCTCCGAACGTCTCCCATCCGGGGCCCATCAATGGGTAGGACTAGGGAACAACACAACTCCCACAAGGGAGGAACTAGGGAAAAACACAACTCCTACAAAACGTAGAGCATCGAAACCAAACGTCGACTTGCGGTCACCAAACAAACCCCGTGTAGTGACAACTAAACCCTGAAGCTTCATCATGAGCGAACTCCAACACCAAGCCGGGAAGAGAGTAAGAAGGTTTCGCAGCTGAGTATGATGAAGGATCAAAGAAAGGCAACGATTATAAAGGAAAACCCCAACCACAGGAGGTCACGCTTGTTCCGGGAGCCTCAAGATCTACATTAGACCACGCACGCCTTCCTAGGAGAAAAGAAGCACATGAGCTATGTAGCCAGAGACTTGTGAGCTTAGTTTTTGCGAGCCATGTAGATCGTGTGGGAGCCTCGGGCTCAAGAGAGCCTGCAGCTCGATGGGTGTTGGTGCCGTATAGCTCTGTTCATAAAGAACCCGACACAGCCTAAAAGGCCAGGGCAGCCAAGGAGCCACATGTAGCTCAAAGAGCCTTATAGCCAAGAGAGCGAAACCGGGACTAAGTGGTCGTACAAAATCTCGGTTCATAAAGAACTCCAGCACTCGATGGCCAAGTAGCCAAGGAGCCATATAGCTCGTAGAGCCCACTCAAGAGAGCCTCAAGTGTCGTATTCAAAAGGGTCGCACACAACTCCTGCCTCATAAAGAACTGACAACCTAGAAGGCCGAGTACCAAAGGTGCCTCAGAGCTAGCCAAGGAGCCATGCATCTAAGGAGCTCAGAGCTTAGTTTCAAAGTGGAGCCATGTAGCCAGAGCCAAGTGTAGTAGCTCGCCCCTCTTGCAAGGAGCCATGTAGCTTAGAGCTTTGTAGCTCAATTCGTGAGCCTTATAGCTCGCTCAAGAGAGCCTTGCGCCGCTCAACGAGCCTTGTATCTCAGAGCCTTGTAGCCGCCCACCCCCTCAAGGAAGCAACGAGCCTCGTGTTTCAAAAGAGAGCCTTGGGTGTACCTCAATTTTAAAAAGGGCCTCTAGATCGGGGCCTAAGGGAGCAACCAGCCTCGCCCCACAAAGAGCTCAAGTACCTCTACGACAAGAGAGCCTTGTAGCCTAGTCGGTCAAGGGCCGCATAACTCAGTAAGAACCTGGTCATCAAAAGATTGGGTGACTAGGAAACCTTTTCAACACGGGTCATAGAAGAAGACGGGAAAACTAAACAGGTAGAAGGACGAATATCCATAAAATAAAAAACCAATGTTGGCATTACAGATGTCCAGGGCTTAAAGCTTGACGCGAAGGTTATACAAAGGGCCAAAAGGGCCTAAGTGCTCGAGGTGGGGCCACGAAAATTTCGCAGTGCGAGCCTCCGAGCCAAATCAGAAGGTAAAGCCCTGAATCAAAGTAGGGGAAGAACCAGCCTCGGCAGGAGCCTCAGCTTCTCCAAGGAAAGGAACCGAGCTAGAGCAACAAAGGGAACACTCCCATCCTCGAGCATTCTTCGCCTTTCTTTCATCGAACTCAAGATCAGAGTCTGAAACCCAAAACCTTGGCATCTTTAAGGTCGGAGTGCGAGCCACCCGAGGCCCATAAGGTGCAGCCCCTCGTCCCCGCCCTACTATTACCCATCCCTCATTGATCATAGCCCCTACCGAGGTCCCCACGTAACGGATCGCACCTTTCTTCGCCAAGCGCCGATCGAGCCTCGCCGTGGCTGGGGCCCGATCCAATGCCGCTGCCTTGGTACACAACTCTTCTCTGTGGCCCCGCGCGGAACTCTTAACCACCCGCTCATCCCTCGATGCATCTTAGGCCCTTATAGCCTTCTTCTCCCCTCGCCTCGCCTCTCGCCTCTTTGCATCGGCGGGCGTTTCAGATCAAATTTCCTATACCCTAAAACATCATCGGGCCAAAGTTTAATGTCCCAGCTCTAACTCGGCTCCCTCCTCGTGGCAGTCAAGGAGGCGACCTTAGCCTCAGAGCGCTCTCGCTCTTCTCCTTAGCGCAGCTCTCACCGAACTAACAGCCCCTCCTCCTCACCGTGTCCTTATATACCGTCGCAAGGAACAAGATGGAGTTAGCAGACAACATCAACACAACGACAAGACAAATAAAAAAAGGCGCCAGACATACGTGTAGATAATGTCCCTGTAGGGACAGGCCAGCCCCACCGGTGCAGGCTTGTTTCTGTACTTTCTTGAGACTCGAATCCCGAAGAATGCACGAAACAGCCTCCCTAAGAGCTGGAAGCCGTGATTGTGAGTAGCGTAGTCCCTCATCTCCCCGCCTTCAAAGCATCATCTCCATCTCCCTTGCCTGGGGAAGGTGAGGCATTTTGCAAACATGGGCTCTTACGCAGATAGGAGCTGACTCCTTCAGAGGAAGCTCCCACACCTTCTAGAAGAACCCTTGACTCCGCAATGGAGATGCCCAGATGATGGCTCCCACCTCGAATACCCTCGGTCGCGCAGACCACCCCGCCCCTCACCCCAGTCAAGGCCGCGAAAGTGGGATCGACACCCCGCCAGCCACCCCGAGCCGAGGCCGCCCTCGCAGGATTCTCCAGCTCGATGCCATCATCCTCTCTTCTTCTTATTCGCCAACACCGACTGCCCGGGCAGCTCTCCCCGTAGTCAAGCTTCATAACAGCAGGCCCCCAGCAGTCGTGACAGCGTGGAGCGGAGGAGATTTCGAACGAGGAGAACTAGGCGGCCTCACCCCAAGAGCCAAAGAGCGTCCACAACTTTGATCGGGATCGTATGCCCGAGGGCGACACTTGGCCTAGCCGCTTCACTCCTTGTCCTCGGGACAAGGTTAGCCAGATGCATGCCCAAAGGCAACACAACCATAATGTACAAGTCAAAACCATAACCTAACCTCTCGAAATTGATCCGATTTAGAGGCGGCAGAAGAACAAAGAGTAGTCTCGTGAGGAAATTTATACTGCTGAACCCACTATCACACCACCCAGGTCAGATTGTATTCAAATGCTCACCCTCGACAAAGAAAACACCTTTTCTATTAAGCCAGGAAGAAGGGAGGTCGTAAATAATAGGTATGGCGCTGGCTCGCGAAATGTACAAGAAGCCTTCCTGGTGTTTCCTTTCACACCGGTGGGAAGAGATTCAAGAATAAAGCAATACTAGGGACCCCATGCCCTTATCCTCAAGAAACCAAAGGCAGCCAAGACGCCCAAAATTGGGAGTTTGGACGGCACACATTAAAATGTTGTAAAACACTTTTTAAGTGAAGGTGCAAAGGAAATCAAAGGTCTCATT
The DNA here is from genome assembly GCA_016808115.1 of Tetrastigma voinierianum. Classification (NCBI taxonomy): domain Eukaryota; kingdom Viridiplantae; phylum Streptophyta; class Magnoliopsida; order Vitales; family Vitaceae; genus Tetrastigma; species Tetrastigma voinierianum. The sequence goes on from JAEQBH010004740.1 coordinate 141,062, forward strand.
CAAAGGCCGCCCTCAAAAGAAGCGCACTTCATCTTGGGAATGGACAATTACATAAGACGGAGGATATCAGATACCTCAAATTCTGCATAATCAAGCAGTCCCCATAACGCAGCAGAAAAATTTAGTGAACGAAGGTTCGACCCCGCCAGGTCTACGCCTCACCGCGAGATACCCTCACACAACAGCTCTCAAATATTCCAGCCACCACGCACCGCGACCTTTCCTCGCTTCCTTACCCGGGCGGATAACCACCGAGACCTCGAAGAACCGCAACGACAGGACCATCAAGTCCGCCGCCATTTCGCCCTGACATCGACTCGTCGGCCGGCCTTCCCTCTATTCGCAAACCTACAAAATCACACATGACTAAATGACGGAAAGGGAGAACGAACAAAGCTACGAAAGAGGCAGGACCCCAACCAATATGTCCAACATCTGAAATTCAAAAAACAAAGGAAAGAAAACAAGCGAGGAAAAAGAAATAATACGCACCGAACTAAGCGCGATAAAACAAGGAAAACGACCCCCAGAAGACGTGTAGCACCACAAGCGCCTAACACCGATCAAAGATATTTCCAAACCGCAAGAAGTGGAAAAGCGATGCATGAATGTTTCTAAAGGCATGAGGAGCGATAGTCTAAATAGGGAAAATCGAAAGAGCGCCATCATTATCACAAGATGTTTGACGGCGACAAATCTCAGATCAACCCATCCCCTACAAGCCACGTGGAAGTAGCAATCGATCCAAGAAATGCTTCAGCCCTTGCCTAAGCCTGCTTTAATCAAGAGCTGGGGGGTGATGAGTCAAAAACTCATTGAATTTTTCGTCAATTTTTCTGATTTTTCTTACAATATAATTGCCTATTTTTATGCAAAAATATAAAGACACCCGATTTATATTTTGCAGAAATTTAAAGCAGAAATGAAAATTCCAGCAAAAATAAGGAGTGAAAACATATCAAGAGCCCAAATGAAGTCACGACAGAGAATGCAGGTCACGACTAGAAATGATGGCAAGCCAAATAAAAGTTGTTGGTGATTAAGAACAATTTGCCGCCGAGACCAAGACAGGAGGGACTTTCAAAGAAGATAATGTCGCGACACCGTTTTGAGTTCGCGACATGAAAAAAAGATATTGTTGGTCGTAACGGAGAAATAATGTTGCGACCAGAAAGTAAGGCTTAATGGACTTGCAATGTCTCTGCTAGGCAATTTCAGGTTGCGACAAAGATATAAGTTGTAAACTCCAATCAAGGTCGCGACTTGGAATTCATGTCGCGACAATAAGAATGAGTTATACAGTTAAAAATGTTGTGACTAAGGAGTGAGGTTGCAACAGGAGGGGCAGAATTGAAGTCGCACATACTTCTAAGGTCGCGACATAACTTTCAGCAAGGAAAGAAACGATTAGGTCGTGGCCTAAATCCCATGTCGCGACAAGACAATGAAAAGACAAACAATTTTAAGTTGTAACATGAGAAGGGGAGCTGTGACCAAGGATCAGTGGCTGACAACAAAAATGAGGTCGCGACATACTTCTGAGGTCGCGACATAGAATGCAATAGAAAATAATATAGCCAGGTCGCGACATGGAACCTAAGTCATGACATAGAATTTATCAAGGTCGTAAAAACATGGTCGCGAACAAAGATCAACATAATCGTATTAATCGATGTCGCGATTATCAAATCATGTCGCTACATATATTCCAAAACAGCAGAATGTCACCAAAGTCGCGACTGTAACTAAGAAAATTGAAGGGAACTGTTGAGACTGAGAGATGAGGTCATACTTAATAGTGGAGAAAGAATGGTCGTAGCGACAGCATTGAGGTCGACAAGCAAACTGCGTAAAATGATTAAAAGAAAATGTACTGGTCGCGACCTAGAATTCCACGTCGCACAAGAAAACAAGCGCATCAAACAGCTTTGAGTCACGACCTTCTTTTGAAAAACCCAAGACAACCGACGAGGTCACACACCACTCTAGAAACAAAAAGAATGAGGGGCGCAACTGTAATTTTCGCCAAATGATAACTAACATAGTCAATGACAAAGACCATATCACAAACTACCAATCAACTTGCAACTCCGTTGTCGTAAGTCGCGATGTTAAAAACATCGTCAGTTTTTCAACAATGCGTAACAAGTGAAAGAATGTTGCAACCACTTCGCAATCACACTGGGGACACACAAACCAGACTTTTAATTTTACGTCGCACAAGATACTCTGAGTCGCACCCAAAACAAAGTGAGTCGGGCCATTGATTTTAGGGAATCCACCCGAGCCTTGAATCGTGCCCACTTCGAATGTTATAAATAGGCGCATATGAATAAAAAGTTAGTTTTTCTTTTAGGGAACCCAGAACGGGGGAAGAAGAAAACTCACTGTATATTTTTTTTAGAATAGATTTTCTTTTCTTTCTTTTCTTTTCGATCTCGAACCAAATGACCGTTAGAATGTTGAAGCCTGGAAGCAATATTTCAATTTCTTTACAAATTACCGCCTCGAGTTTCACTCGAAGTTCAGACACTTAGAATTTGTTTCTTCTCGCTTATCAGTAAAATGCAATGTGGGTGTAATTGATCGTTGCTCCATTGTCGCTTGTGGCGCTGGTTTAGCTTCCACTAGTTTTGAATTTATTGTTAGTTACGCCTTCCCGCATAACTTGTGAAGGAAGCATTCGAAATTTGGGGATGATTTATTTGCTGATGTTTCTTTCATGTAATTGTTCTGTCAGTAGTTTCGAATACCGTCCGAAAGATCGTGATCCCGCTTCCGATTTTCAAGAGGCCCTTGAAAGAAGGTCAGTATGACAATTTCGAGAGTTAGGAACATTCTAATTGTGGGTATATGTTGGACCATTATTGAAGAACTAATGAGCTTTTTGAGGAGGTTCACTTAGACAAATACCCAGCTTCACTCATAATTGATGTCGGAGGGGGAATATTTATCAATTTAAACAATCGATATTTCACCTTTAATCTATTGGAAAACTCTTGACCCGGTGTTAGCCGTGATTCAGTCATGGAAAAGAAAGATTCATTAGATTTTAAGGTCGAGTCATCACAATCGGCAAGCTATGGAGATCTTACAATTATCCCTAACCTGAAAAGAAATCATAGCCTCATAGAAATAAAGGAAGTATTTAGAAAGAAAAATACCTAAATCTTGTAAAGAATATGTTGAATACAGGTAGTTGATTAAATCCCGGTCTTCGAGAGAAACAGAGATATTTAATTGGTGAACAAAAGGGAGAAATCCAACTTGGTAACATCGCATCTGACAAATCCGCATCCAAATTTAGGATAGAGTTTTGTAAATAAATAACGTAAGAATTGACTGCTTCACAAGATTTCCTTATTAATATTCATTTTTATATAACTGATTCAATCCAATCCAATCATATAGTGTATATAAGTTCATTACCTTATTTTTAATGTCCTCGAGTTCTCTATGTTATCTTTAAGACAATTACCCCTTTAATTTCTAGTTGATAAACTTTATCACGAGGTTCAAATAGTATGGATCTCGACAATCTGGTAGCTGGTTTTGAGAATCCAAGTCAATCTCTATGGGAATGATATCTGGACTTACATCCTTTTTTTTACTACTTGTATGACCTGTACCTTACAGTGCTGTCATAGACTAAACCCATCTCATAATTCCGTAACATTAAATCAATTTTATTCATTTTAAAGAAACTCCATTCAAATTCGACATGGCCACAGTGTAGCCAAAGACTCCCTCGTAGAGGTGTTAAATTGCAGCTTTAGTCTATATAGAAAAAGGCAAACAAGTTTTATGGCGTCGTTGTCGGGGATTGAAAGGATTTGAATAAATCAATATTTCGACAAAAGAGAGAAATGCTAATTTGGACATTTTTCTTTATTTTATAAAAGAAATACTCAAAAACAGTTTTGACAGCAGTGGCTGCATAAGCTACTGATCTTTTAGAGAGCTTAAAAGGATATATGATTGGTGATACCACTGTTTACATTTAATCTCAATATGTCTCCATTTCAGGGGGTTGATTAATGCACGGGAAGCCAAACTCTGACTGCTCGTAGATATTGAATTGGAAAAAGAACACTAAAGGAGCTTGAGGAAAGTCAGTAGAACAGAAAAAGCAACTATGGCAGATGAAAAATTGGATCTTATTAGCTTGAACAAGAAACACACAGAAGGAAGCCTCCACCCAAGATACAATGGAGGAGAGAATAAAGAGGTGGAGGGTTAGGTTGAAGTGCCAGGACCTAACAAGAAGATCCCATACGCCTGAGGGAGGCCAATTACCCGAACAGTGCCACCGTAGCTATCATCGGTCAAACCCAACTCTGCCCAACATTACAATCCAAAGACCGAGGAACCATGCAGAACTTCTCATATGCGAGGTTAAATCTCACAAGGCCAAAGACAGGTAGAATTTCCTGAACAAGGGTAACAATCACTCATGTTCCAGCACAAGCATATGTGGAGATCATAGAATGAATTATCATGTTAGAAGAGAGGACCCGTACCATTCGAGAGCAGACATGCCAGCCTCATGGGGATAATAAAAGTCGCTGCCACCGCAGAAACGTAAATTTGAAACAGCTCTGGAAGCCTCAAACCACCTATAAACAGCCAATCCAAACACCAATGCTTCCTTAAAGAATTTGGACAAGTTGTAACTGGCCTTGACCCTTGCAAAACTGTAACAAGAGAATGCAACCCCAGTGATGCCTCGAAAAACCAAAGGATCAGAGTGGTAGTCTAGCTAAGAGTCGCAGTGAGATGAGCAGTGCCAGCCAGAGCGTATGAGATAAAGAAGACTGATAAAAAAGAAGAGAAAGCAACTGGAGGAGAGAATGGAAAGAGCATGGCATAGATGACTACAGAAACAGAGAAGGAAAAGTAAACTCAAATACTCGAAAGAAGAATGGTGCTGCAAGGTATAGAGAAGGTTAAGGCTTACAACCCTACAGTCCCATTTCCACAAAGGATTCAGAAAGCTAAGGCAAAGAATTAATTTTCTAAATTTCGAAATTTCAGCAGCGATAGAAATTTAGTATTCCCTTTCAGGAGGCAATCAATCAAATGCCAAATTAGGCACTTTGAAGGACACATCGAGCAAGAAGTTAAAATTGTTTCTGGGAAGGAATAAAGGACCAACTTCCACTTCAGTGCGTTATTCAAAGAAGTTTATCAGCAAAAATGAAGACCAAAGCAAACTTCACCATTCCCCGCCTTCACAGTGGAACTATGAGTTAAAGAAAGCCTTATGACTCGTGTTTCATCAACTTGATCTCATCAATGCAAGCACAAAGATCGAAGCTCAGTGAAAACTCGTCCCCAACAACAATTATACATAAATGGTCGATAGATCCATGCTCAACCGGGAAGGTGGCCCGCACACATGCAAGTCAAGGTGGAAACAGGCTTCCGTGAGCCTCAAAGCAGAAACAGAACAGCAAATCACAAACCCCACATATATACACCTCTCAAACAACTAGTCTCGATCGATGTGGTAGATTTATCCATTGATGTGGAAAACAAAAAAAGATCAACTCCTGAATGTGACATGGTTCATGCAAGGAGTAAAATTAGACAACTGAAGAATATGAATGTCCTTAACCATTCTTCGAATTGATCTCTATCGTAACTTTTAGTATACCCATCAAATAGTAGCTGGTCTCCAAAGATAATGGAGCGTTGATTGCTGAACCGCACAAATTCGCCAAAGACATAAATGCAGTCTCGTGAAGTTTGAATGAAAACATTCCGCAAAAATCAAATGCTTAAAGAGCAGAGTTATGTTAGTACAGTAGTGAGCGTCCTCAAAGAATTGGCCCACTCATCTAAATATGCTTTCTTAGAACCGTAAAAGGAAACCAAGAATCATATCACCTAATTGAATGAAATGAAGAACAAAAGGTTAAGTCGCAAATTCTAAGGAAATATAAAGAGTGCCGTCAAGCTCCGGTCAATCAAGATATAAAGTGGTCAGCTCCTCTCTGGCTTGCACATGCATAAAACTCGTTGAATGTTGATGCAAAAACATCGCTGAACACCGTGCACTCCAACCCCGTGGATGGAAAGACGTTAAAGAAAAGAAGAACTGAAATGGCTAAATGCAGATTTATTTATAATATCGAGCACTGCGAGCTCCAGCTCAGTAACTTAAGAAGTGGTGGATTCACTGCGGATCAAATGAAAGGAATGAACTCGATACCTACAAAGGAACCCGCACAGATGGGAAGGGTGTATGTGATTACAGAAATTGAATATTGTAACCAGAAAGATCATTTTCCTTTGTCATTGATCGACAGTGACAAGTTAGCAAGAAAATCTCACTTCGTTTTCGATGAATATTCTAGATATAACCAATGGCAATATTACACCGGCGACCAGGAGAAAACTACTTTCACATGCCCTTATGGTACTCGTTTCTTGAAGAATGCCATTGCTATGTAATGCTCCCGCTACTTTCCAAAGATGTATGATGTCAATGTTCTCGTGATTTAGCTATGAGGAGGTTATGAAGATATATGTTCATGGATGATTTCACGCTTTACTCGATCGAAGCTCAACATTGCCCGCACTGTGTAGGACAATACTTCACGCATGCCAAGACAAGAACCTAGCTTTAGAATTTCAGAAAAACGTTATTTCATGGTACGTAGTATGGATTGTACTTTGGGGGTACAGAATCAAATGAGGATGAAGCGACCGCGGCATGTTTCGCTTCTTCGCCTATTTCGTATGCTAAAAATTATTCCCGCCGTAGGGAACCAAGGTCATCAAGCATCATATTACTCGTGGAAGTCCAATGTGTCATTTTACTGAGGTTTCAGGTGACCTTAGACATTTGCCCTCCAAAGAATGTGAAGTCAAAGCAAAACTGGGTCGTGATTATCAGACATGAATCCAGTGTTAACTATTTTGAGCTAAAGAGCAGAATGATGGGGTTCCTAGGTTTCCACCCTTCAACCCACCAAAATACCTTCCACCTCTATTCTATTAACTCATTTAGTAGCTATCATGAATGGTCTTTTGACGGAAGATTTTACATTAAAGCTCCTTTTTAAAAACAGCTGAACTATTGAGCTATTATTTCAAACACTGAAAACTTTCAACTACTTTCTAATCTTAGCCTGTACTTGCATCACTGAATAAATCTTGCATCGAGGGTCTCTCGCTCACGCCACTGCTGTTTGGCAGCGACGCCAAACTATAACGAGTAAGATCTTCATAGGCGTTAGCATCATAATAACCCGCTGGAGTTACAAAAGGAGAATTGAGGGTTATTACCTCTGACGAGATGAGTTTCCCCACCATTGAAATCCGCCCGTGAAGTTTAGGAACTCCATTGAAATCAAAACTATTCATATTTGATAAGAAACCACGATAAATGAGATTCTGAGAAATAATACTCAATTATGTAAGTTTGGGATATCGAAAAGCAATAAATTCATAAAACAATAGTTATATGAACTTAAATTAAAAAGATTACACGTAATTGGAAACTTAATCCAAAGAAAAACTATTTACTCTTTACTTTTACTTCATGAATCCAGTTAAAAATAGGAGAGAAAACACTCTAACTGTCTAAAACCAAACCCTAGAATCAAAACTTTTTCTTCTCTTCCCTAAATCGGGTTTAAATACCCTTCTCCTTTGTGATCTCGGTTGGCGTCGAAGACGAAGCGTGCTCTTGCATCAAGACAAATCCCACCGCTTCAAATCCGTTAGAAAAATCGATAATGGGTACCGGTATCTCATAGGTGCAGCCTCCGGCATCAAAGTGTAATTGGTGCTCGCCGCTTGGGGGTACCGTATTCGGGGCTTTTTACTTAGGCTCACAATAATTGTGAATGATGCGGGTACCTATTCATTATAAAAAGTCTCGGTGAACTTACCCGATCCAAGGACCGGACGCGACTCATTTAAATGGAAGGAAAATGTGAAAAGAAAATGTGGGTTGATTTTCGAAGTTTTGGTAACCGTCCCTTAAAGGAGGAAAACCTGCTTTGTTTTCGAGTCGCTAATTTACTCATTTTATTTTTAAGTGGGAAAACCAAGTAAGAACAAAAAACCCTAATGACTCAAGTATGGAAAAAGCGGTTCACAAAAACGCTCAGATTCCTCGTCCGATCAGATTACCGACGGAAGGTGTCACCTCATATGAGTGTGCAGACTTTCAAGCCCAATCCTGGGCTCTCTACCAGTAACGCGCTGCAGGGAGCATAGCGGTCAAAAATCGCATAGTCTCATAGCTAAACATACAACTTGGATCACCAACTTAATCGTATCTTTCAAAGATGCTTAAAAACACTCAACCAAAAGCGAAAATGGTGCGTACCTCTGGTCCTTGGCCACGCGCTACATCAAAGGTTAGCCAACAAACATAGCAAGCATGCATGGCACTCAAACACAAAGCATCCATGTGAAATTCATTACCCAACACTAAAGCACATACCTGTGGTCCCTTGTACCAAGCTCAGAGGCAAGAGGTCATCAACGCCGGCATAACGTTTCTCAAAATTAAACAGCAAAAAGACAAGCAAGCTTAGGAGAAACCATGCATTAGATTCAGTCACTCATTGATGCTACAACACCCGTCCACTATACAAACACGCCTATTCATCCCGCAAGAACTGGTCCCACAAAACACTAGATTGGTCAGTGCTTAACTAATCACCCTTTGACCACATAGACCCCGATTCTCAAGAATCCAAAAATGGAACAACATGCCACCCTGAAATAAACCCCATTTCAGACCTGCAAATATAGCCCTACATTGATTTAGGGCGAATGGCTGGACTCGCCAAAGATCATGGCTTCAATTAAATCAAATCGGCGACCCTACGAAACCCAACAACCGATTCCGTGGATCGAAGTTCCCCAACCGGTTCATCCGGTTGAGAGAGGGCTCCAAATGTAAGAACCTTCCTCGTAAAGATTCATGAATCCAACAAGACAAACGGAGTTCAATTCGACCGAGCAACCAAGAACCAACACAAACAAATCAAACCACCTTAAATCGCCGCTCCGCAATTGAAACCAAATGAGCCGGTTAGTTTGGCTTCCCAACCGGCCTGACGCTGACAAAATATTTCAAAATATTCAAAACCTTCCTTACAAAGTCAGAACTAAAAAGACAAACGGAGTTCAATTCGACCCGAAAATCTCAAGAACCAACACAAACAAATCAAATCCCACCTAAATCGTCGGCTCTGGAAGAACCGAATCCAAATGAGCTCGGGAAGTTGGTTTGGTTTCCCAACCGGTCTGGACAGTTGAGAAAATATTTGAAAAATGTCAGAATCTTCTTTAAGGAGTCAGGAACTAAAAATAAACGGTGATTGACTCTCAGCTCCGAATGCCGGGAGTGAGAACCAACCAAAACAAATCAAACTATTCAAACCGGCCGTAGAATGTTACCCAGCAAACCAACCAAATGGACTGTTGGTTCAGCTTTCCAAACCGGTCTCGACGATTGGAGAAAAATATTTGAAAAATTGTCAGAATCTTTCTCGCGCAGGGAACCAAAAACAAACGGTGATTGATTACTCAGCCGGATGAGTGAGAACCAACCAAAACAAATCAAACTACTCCAAACTGCCGTGAATAGCCGTTCCAGCAAACCGAAACCAATGGACCGGTTGGTTCAGTTTTCCAACCGGTCTGGACGGTTGAGAAAAATATTTGAAAATTGTCAGAATCTTCTTGTTATCGTAATCCGCAAACGTCAGATCGACTCAGCCCCGATGAGTTTTGAGCAGAACCAAACCGGCAAACACCAAACCAACTACCCAAATCCGCCGTGAATAGCCGTTCCAGCAAACCAAACCAAATGGACGTTGGTTCAGCTTTCCAACCGGTCTGACGGCTGGCGAAAATATTTGAAAATTGCTCGAATCTTCTTTGGCGGAGTCAGGAATCCAAAAATAAATCGTGATTGATTCTCAGCTCGGATGAGTAGGTAAACCAACCAAAATAAAATCAACCGTCGAAACTGCCGCTCCAGTAGAAGTCCGTTGAACGGCCTCACGTATGAGCGTGAAACCGGTTCAAATGGTTGAGGTAAAAACCTAAAATTTGGTCAGAATGATCCTTGTATAGAATAGAGTGGAGCCAGGTTCCATTTCTTACCTCTCTCTTCACATAAACGCTGAACAGAAACCAAGCTAGCGCATCCCGGGAAAAATCCAGCAAACGTATGTCCGAGCCCGGAAGTGTGCCCCTCCAAAAGTTCCTTCCAATCTGATCTCTATGTCCTTTTATGCTAATCTCTACCTCCAGCCATCAAAGCCTCTTCGCTTTTTCTCTCTCCTTCAAGCTTTGGAAAGGTCCCTAATCAAAGTCTCGGAAATAGCTTCCCCATTCACTCCCCTCCTCATTTCCCATGCAAGCCGAATCACTTAAGTTTTCAGCCGTTTCACCAATTAAGTATCCACATGGGTTCATGGTGGGCTGTATGGACCTAAGACAAGGCCCAAAATGGACCCACAATATTCTTATGGCGTCAGCTTGTTTATGGCCCACCCATATACGATTTTGGGGCTCCAAAATCATTAAAACTGGCCCACACGTTAGTCTGACAAACCGGTTGAACTAGCTGCCAACCAGTCCATCCGTTGAGAAAAAATTAAGGAAACTTTGATATAATGTTTCCTGAAGAATAAGGCACCAACAAAAAAACGATGCACCATTCCAAGTCCGGGCTGAGGAGTATGGCATCTGGGTGAGGAGTGCTCACCAAAATCACCTAAAAAAATGCCCGTTGTTGTATACGTATCGTCGATGAACCAAACCCGATTGATCAAATCCGCTGACCAAAAATTATGAATTAACATAAACCTCCCATATCAAGGAATCCAACAAAACAAACAAATAGTGAACAATTCTGAGCTCGGACAAAGGATACAATAATCGAAACAAGCCTGGGTGTCTAAATTTGACATAATCTATAAACTCCGCATTTGAAGCAAACCTTTGGGCGCGCACGCAGTCCCTATGGCACGATGCCAATAACTCGACACTCGATGACACCGGGCGAAATACATACGTGCACTAATGGACCATATACAAGCTCACCCGAGGTCTGAGAAAGACCAGGCCTAAAAGGGCCTACCGAAAGAGAGGAGAACAATGGTGAGTATGACACCCATAGGATAAATGCAAGTGCTGTGGACAAAACAGGGTCTACAAGCATCAAGCATTCAATTACCTCTCGAATGTCTCCTCCTCACCTGTAGCACTATTTCAAGCCGCGACAATGACCGCTAACATCCGCAATGATCTTACATTTGTCTTCCTGGACACTAACCTCAGAAAAAGTGTAAAACAAACTTGAAAACCCGGCGACAAGCACAAAAACAAGAACGATCAAAGGCACCTATTCTTACACAAAATGAAAGCAAACATGAGCTGAGGTATTAGAACTGATATAAATGTATTCTTTTATGGTTCAACACACCCCCTCGATGCCTAGAACTCTTGCTAGTCCCCAGCAAGATCTGAACCGGTAACACTTGCCGACATTATGAGTTTCATCAGAAATGCCGTGCGAGTACTGGAAAGTTTCCCCATGGGGAAAATTGAGTATAGTGTCGTAACCCCGATAGAGTATGCAACCGTCTGCTGTAACCTGACAGAGTATGCAACCGTCTGAACTCAAATGAAACCACAGTCTCAAAGTAATGGACATAATAACAAACTATTACAAAACAGAAATACTCATATAAAGGACCATGGAATTGAGAAAAGAAAGGCTGCAAAGAGATCACCAAACCGAAATGAACTACATGATCACGACAAACATTTTAACATAACCAAGCTAACTAATATGCATAAAAGTCAAAGAGGAACATCCAACATAACTAAAATAAAAAAGGTCTTTCAAGCTTGCAATGACCATGGGCTACAATAAATAGCTCTATATGGAAATAGAAAAATGGGTGTTGGCATAACATGGTCGAGGTCTCTACCCGCTGCAACACCCTCAATCTCTATTCTAACCCACCATGCTTTACTACTCTACACATCCTCCCCATCATCGAAGAGAATGTGTCCTCATCACTATCGTAGCTCATCAATAAAAATTTCTTCCAAGTCGTGAGGAGGATCATCCCCCACCGCAGTTCTCCTCGTATGATGACTCCCACCCGGAGAGCCCAGATCCAGCTGTTTCGCTTCCAAGATGCACTTGAACCATCCCCTGATTCTACGCCTCCACCTCGCGAGATAAACACGACCCCAAGTCGATGACGATGAAGCCTCAAAATAGCCGTAAGTGGAGTAAATGTGATGACCGAGGCCTCAGGGAAGCAAATGCTTTTGCTTGGGCGTTTGGTTTTGTGACGGGCCCCACTTAGGAAGAAGAATTCTTTTTTCTCTAACTAACCCCTTTATCCCCGCGCAGCCTCCAATAAGATTTGTAACTAAAGTCGGAATGGAGTGCTCGTTTTCAGTCGAGACCTTAGAAAGTCCCTCATAACACACCATATTACCAAGGCATAATCAATGATTTCTCCAGTCATCACCTAATACAGAAACTGGATTTCTTCCTTACTTGGCACCTTCTCTTTTCCCTTCGGTTCGATCATATTGTGAATGATTTTTTTTCTGTTAATAACGATACTTTAGGCTTTAACTTTCCTTCGAATGACCTCATGCAAGACAAAACCTCCCATGGAAACCGGTCGGGTGCACATGGAATTTGCAACAAATTGAAGGCCAAACTCGTAATGGACCAGAGGGTAAAGGTCGGGTCATGCAGCGGCAGTGGCGGAAATAATTCAACGATTAAGCTAGTCGAAGTCGTATTGTCACCCTAATCGCCCCTTAAAAATAGTGTCCCAATAGTGTCTCACATTCGATCTTCCTCAAACTTTGAATAGAATTCCCACCCTCATGGTTTCGGTGAATACCTTTTTACCTCTTCACCAATAAAGTGCAGATTTTGCTCCTGAATAACAGCCTGGATGGAATGGGTGAACAAGAACGTGTCAATTTTCACTCCCCGCTCACAATGGAACCCCCGCCTGCAATCGATCGGTCCCACTTTCCCGCTCTACTCCTCAAGACCGCCGAACATGGCCCCACTTCTTCATCTTCGCCTTAGATGCCCCGCCCTCGATGAGGAATCTTTCCGTTTTCTCCCTTTCCTTTCTTTACGATGCGCGGTACGGCCGCTTTTTTCCACCCGCCGCTCCATAAAGAGAGCTAGGAGCCTTTCCTTTTCCAGTGTTTTTCGATCTTTCCATAGATATGGTAAGAATAGCGAATATAGCAAATATGGCCCAAATACACAAAATGATCTCTCAACAACCCATCTCCAGTAGTATCGAGCTTGCCCCGCGCGCGAGAAGATCTTCTCCCTCCCCATACCATCCCGCTAAGTATGCATCAGAAATCAAGAACAAAGGACCACTAACCAAAAGCCACCCAAACAAACCATGTCGACACAATGAATAACTCATACAAAATGCTCTCAAAGAATTGAGGAGCACCCTACCATGTTGGTGCCAGCTAAGAACCAGGAGAGGATCCGGATCGTGGCGATGGAAACAATCGGAGGGGATAGTTTTGATCTTAGGGCTCGCTTTTGGGTGAGAGGGAAAATAGGTTAGGGATTCCCCTTATAGAGCTAGGGGAGTAGGATATGAAAGGGTTCAAACTTGAAGGAAAAACCTCAAATCGTCCATTCACGCACGGTGGTACCGGTACCAGTAAGTGTGGTACCGGTACCAAAATGCTATTGCCGCTTTAGTGCCACAGCCGGTACGGCATTTCGCAAGAGTGGTTCCGTACCACTGGCCCATTTTTTTATATATATATTTTATTTTGGAATAAGAAGGCCAATATATATAGAACTTTCCAATGCCCTCCATCTCTGGACCTTAATCGGATGCTCATTTTCCCTCGCTCATACCTCGCCCAACCTCGACCAGTTCGCGGGAAGCTAAAATTGTACCACACTCTCGACACCTTCCATGCCTACCTTGAGTTCATTGTACTCGTGATCACGATTCCTATGGGTTCGAACTCACCTGGCACCAGTGGCTCAAGATGAAAAGGGTAACTCAACAGATTAAATAACACGAAATTATGGCCTAAAATCATCTCTTCCGCCTATGCATGGTGTTCAAAGAATACGACATGCGAGTTAACAAGGAATGCTAAAACAATGCACAGGATGAAGCAATAGCAGGTAAAACATGAGCTTGAAGCAGCAAATCAATGACTTGTGTAGTGAATTAAAGAAAATGATACCGAGACTAGAATAAAGTTGGGATGATAGGGTCCCAAATATGAAAAACCAAAAATTTGTGCATGCTTGTTATTGTATAGATGCATTGAGACTATGTGGAGTGTATACATAAGGCCCGCGGCTCTACATCACAAGTCAAGTATACTATACCAAAAGAGTTGCAAACGAAAATTTTCCACAATAACATGTAGCACATGCGCATAATCGTTCCAACTGAAGGTATGCCCAATCACTACGGTATGCATCATTCCTCACGCACAATGTGACAATCTTTAAGAAAATAAGTAAGGAACATAATCATGGACGGGGAAGGTCAGATATAGGGTGGGGGGTTTGTTTTAATAAATTTTTTTATAAATAGCGTAATAAATAAATAAAGCAGTGAAGTGAAAATAAGAAAGAAAAGAAACTATATACAAAAAGGTAGGATAGAAATTACTTCCTCGAAGGAACATCCGATAGCCGATCTACCAGCCTCACTACTTCCCGACTTCCGCCGAAGTCTCAGAAAGAAGCTGCTGCTGGCCATTGACTTTACAGGTTTCCATTTTCTCCGGATTCTCAATCTCCACTACACCATATGGGTAAACTACCTGACAACGGTAATGTGCTACCACGGTAGAACGGAGTTTTCCTCGGAAAACATGTGTAAACGAGGAGTCGCATAACAATACGCCTGGGTGAGGTTCAAAGGTCTTCCTAACAATTGTCTTGTCATGGAATAGCTTGAGCCTCTCTTGTAAACTACCCTGGATATATATGATTCACGCCGCAATTCATCAAGCTCGTCTCATCCGTTAGCTGGTTATTTACTTACCCGAGAGCCAAACTCAAAATTAAGAGTTTTAATGGCCCAATATGCTCCATGTTCCATTTCCCTACCCAAGCAGATGACAAAGTCTTTCCATAAACAAGCCTATAAGGAGACATACCAAGAATGGCGAAAAGCAAGCATTCCGCAGCCTAAAGAGCCGCCTGCTAGTCAGTTTACCTCAATCCCCGCGACAGGGGCTAATCGCTTTTTCCAAAATATGTTTGATCTCCCTATCGCCAATTCCGTGCCCGACTATCGGGTCTCCAGGTACACGCGGAAACTTTGCGGGTGACACCATACTTTTTCAACAAGTTCTCAAAAAGATCGATTACAAAAATGGAGCCCACCACTAATGATCAAGGCGAGGCACTCAAAAGCGAGAAAAATGTTCTTTTTAAAATTTCAAAACAACCTTGCGGGTCATTAGTTCTGGTCGAACACTTCCACCACCCTAGAAACATAGTCACCGCCATCAAAATCAAAGGTACCCACAAGAAAAGTCCCAAGCCCATCCCGCCAAACCAGCAAATGCTTCCAATGAGATCAAAATGCAGAAAGAGTACTCATGCCCCCTTATCCTCCCAACCACGCCAGACCCGGAAGAGAAGCAAACAGAAAACCAAAGTTTTTAGAAGTGAGCAAGTCAAAACCACACGCAATTCCCAGTCCCGCCGTTTTTTCAGCAAGGAACGCCTCCCACAAGCTCCGAAAGTGGCAAAGGTGAGCACCCCACTCTGATCGGCTGCTGGTACACACCTTCTCATCAATTGGTCTGGACAGTATTTAAACAAATATGGGTCATCAAAATAATATTTCTTAATGTCCACCAAAAATTTCATCTTTTGTTGAGAGGTCCAATGGGGTGGAATTTGTCCTGTCACCAAATAGTTTACTATGTCCCCTGATACCACGTGGCGTGAAGTGAATTGGAGCAAAAGCCGCCATCAGTGAAATTGTCTATGGGTAGACCGAGGAAGCGGATTCTAATCAATCGGTATAAAGGTGGTCAGCTACCACATTCCTCAACTCCCTCTCTTCTTATCCTTACTGGGCCAGGTTAAATTCGCACAAGATCCACCTCACAAATCAGGCTTAGTATCCCGTTTTTTGATAGTGTACTTCAATACATGATCCTGGTGAAAATGGTTACAGGAGATCCTACAATATACGACCTCAACCTTTCTAAGGCAAATACTATAGCTAAAAACTCTTTTTCCCAGAAGTTGTGTAAATCGGGATTGGATTCTGAGTCTAGAGTCTTGCTAGCATAAGAGATCACAAAAAGATCTTTTATCTTCCCTTGTCCTAAAAACAGCCCTAGTGCTAATCACTAGTGTCACACATGATCTCAAACGGGAGTTCCCAATTGGGAGATCGCATGATAGGAGAAGACACTAACATAAGTTTTGAGTTTATCAAAGGCGCCCTCACAAGCTCTGTGACCATGCAAAGTGGGACATCTCAAAAAGCAAATTGCATAAGGGACGGGATATGGCACTGAAATCTTTTATGAATCTCCCATAAAAATCCAATACACCCAAGAATCCATCAGATGTCTTTAACACAATTTAGGGGTAGGTGTTGAAGATCAACCCGACTTTTTAGCCTGTCCACCTCGATTCCTTTTTTCGATACTACGTGGGTCAGATTAACTCGTGTCACCATGAAGTGACACTTTTCCCAATTCAACACCCAAGCCTCTCCCTCCCGACACCTCTCCGAACTCCACGTGAGATCTAGACATCCCCCATATGAATCTCTCTAAAACCGAGAAGTCGCCCATGAAAATCTCCAAAATGAGTTCTCCTATCATATCACTAAATCCCCTCATGCAATCAGCCGGCGGCTCTGGTGCATTACATAATCCAAAGGGCATTTCCTAAAGGCAATGTGCCAAAAAAGGGCGTGAACGCGGGTTTTGTCTTGATCTTCTAAAGCTATCTCAATTTGATTGTACCCCGAGTACCCATCGAGAAAACAATAGAATTCATGCCCTGCAACTCTCGCCAATATTTGACCAACAAAAGGTAGAGGGAAATGATATTTCCTAAGCATCTCGTGATTGAAGCCTTTATGGGCCTATGCACACCCTCCAACCCGAGGTGACACGAAGTGCTAGCTCATCAGGTCCATTCGCTACCACGCGATCCAGGTATTTTTAGGGACTACTTGTTGGGTCGACCTAATTTTGCTATCCGCAATGGGGTGGGCCAACACCTAATCTCTTAGTTTTAGAACCTCTTTCTTGACCACTCTTTCAAGGATCGTTGTCTACCGTCGTTGTGGTTGTCTAGAGGGCTAACAACACCCTCTCGCGCAATCCTTGTGCGCATCAAGGCTAATTCCCCTTAATATCTCGCAATTGTCCATCATCCTATGGCGGTTTTCAGGTTCTCAATATCTCCAACACCTTATTTTCGATCCGACTTAAAGAGGAAGATGTATTACCGGAAAGTTTCTTCTACCCCTAAAAATGCATATTTGAGATGATGGTAATTTCAACCTCGTTTAGTGAAGTCCCTTCCGAAGGTAACACCCTGTCCTCGATTGGTGGCAATGTTTCAAATTTAGGTGCCCACCCATTTGCTTCCAATACCTCACTGTGTTTAATCATGGAGTGTAGAAACTCCGACTCAGATGTGGTCACCTCCTTGATCCAACTTGGGCTTACTAGACAAGACATGAGAGGGTCATCATATGAAACATTATTCATGTATCGCACCACGTAGTCTGGTCATACACCCCACAAACGCCCTCCTCATCTCCCATTTCCTTTGATAACATTGAAGATATTCAAAATTAACGTCATGCCACTGTTCGATAGTGTCGCCAGTCCCCATAAAGCATAGATGGCATTAAAGAAGCCAAGAAACGGCCCACCAAGAATCACTGGGAACTGGGTCCCTTGGTTCACCACAGGTTGAGTGTCAAGCATAACAAAGTCCACAGGGAAGTAGAACTT
The DNA here is from genome assembly GCA_016808115.1 of Tetrastigma voinierianum. Lineage (NCBI taxonomy): Eukaryota > Viridiplantae > Streptophyta > Magnoliopsida > Vitales > Vitaceae > Tetrastigma > Tetrastigma voinierianum. The sequence continues at coordinate 159,098 of JAEQBH010004740.1, forward strand.
GTCCACTTGCACCAATACATCCTTCACCATCCCACTAGGAATTTTCACACTACGATCAGCTAGCTGGAGGGTGATATTAGTCGGTTCTAACTCTCCTAACCCTAGCTCAACATAAACCGAGTATGGGGAACAGCTGAATGACTCCGCCCCAATCCACTAGAGAGCATGTCCCACGACCCTACCACTATGAAAATAGTGGGCTTCCTCGGTTCAGATTTCGGGCAAATTGTTTAATCAAGTGAGGTGGATTGTTGTTCAAGCCATAAATGCCTCCCCTTGTTGACACCTAGTTCTTTTCAATAAAGGCACAAATCTTTCAAAACTCAAGCATGAATGATTTGCTTAATGGCATCTAATAAAGGAATGTTCTATCTTTAACCTCGCTTGGAACTCATAAATTTCAAAATGATTGTTCACTTTCTTTGGGACTCTCAACCTATGTGGGTATGGAGCAGGAGGGACATGGGAGGCCTTGTCTTTTTCTGGTTCACCATCAAGAACATCTACCCTAGGAACATGAGGTTTGTCGACACCCGCTCATCCCCGACCGGTCTCATATTTTGAAAAACCCAGACTCGGCTCACAAATGGTTTCGTCACCATTACTTTCCACTCAAGAGTGGTGACACAAATTTCATGTTCGAAGGTGCCATCACTTTTTGGACCCGAGACTCCAAACAATTATTTTGACCTCGGGTTTTGATGGTTTGAGAAGCGGAGTTTCCTTTTCTTGTTGAAAATATCCCATAGAAGAGGTTAGTTTAGTGGATTCGGGATCCACATCATTCATGCAATTTGAAATTGGTGTTGGTGGATTGTCGGGTCTTGGACAAACCGGTGGTCACAACATGTCCTCCAAACTTCTCTTATGTGGAGGTTATAAAGCTCGGGGTTCAATTCCTTGAGACGGATGAAACCTTGTTAGTGGTTCATAGGAAACTCAGGACCTTGATTTTGGAACTTATAGCTTTGACTTTGAAAAGCCTCGTTTGGGTAGTGATCTTGCTATAAGGCCAAGTGTGTCTGAAATCACCAAAATTTATAACCTAGATTTCACTACATCGACGTGAGCAAAAAGCTACTGCAAAGATAGTGGCCCAGTGGTCCAACACAAAGATGGGTTTTCTTCTCGTGAGAGAAGAGTTACAAAGTATTGAAAAATGGTGTTTTCCTCGACTACAATATAAGTGTGAATGGTTAAAAAACCCAAATAATAATCATGTTAAGAGAGAAAACCCTGAAGTCTCTGCCACTCCAAGCCATACAATTTAGCAGGTTAACCGACATGTGCCTCGGGTCTTTCCTCATGTCGGGAGCACATGACATATAGTCATTTAACAACCGATCTCTTCATTTAGCTTTAAAACTCCAGACCCTGCCTTTGAAAGAAGGCATTTCATTAGGTATAAACGTTGTCCCATGTGCCAAACTAATAGGAGATAACTAACTGAGCATCAGTGATGTCTAATGAAAGTGGTCACTAAACCCAAAAAAGCTTGCCAACATTATATTAAAGAGAGCTAATGCTTAAAGATTTTGACCCCGCTGAGAAGTGGGAAGCAAAATACCCTAAAATACATAAACGTGAAGAACAGAAGGAGAACATGCAAACCCAAAACAGCACCTGAAGGGCCTTCCCTTCAAGGATCAGGGGGTATTAGCTAATCATCCCTTGATTAGTCATCATCAAGGGGTGTTTGGCTACCAAGAAAATGCAAGAAAGTGAAGGGAGAAGAACAGAAAATCACCGACAGCAGGGGGGAGGAAGCTTCGTGCTTGACTGATTGATTGAATGACAAAAAGTTGATTTGATTATAAGCATGGTCACAGCTATATAGGTGCCCGCAAGAATAGGAAATTGCTAAAGTGTATTAAAGAAACCATAAGCGTGGAAAACTTGTATTAAACCACCAATGCGAGTCAAAAAGCAAATGTGTGGCACAAAATGAGTCACAGAGCAGTGTTCACAAAGTTAGAAAATTGGTAACTCATGGAACTCTCGCAGTGTTGCGAAATTTCGCAAGAACCTCAAGGAATTTGGTGTGTTGCAAACTTTGCAACCCCTGCAAAAATTTCTAGGCTCCCTTCTCAGTATATGCTCCAAATTTCCTCGCTGATCATGGTCTTCGACCTGCCCCCACTTCCAGGTTTGAATCGAATTGAGGAATATGTGGCATTTGACCCGCAAAACTACTAAATAGCTACAAAAATGTGATCGCGAGCCCTGCGACCCCAATGTAACAAACTGAAAGATCAGGTTGCATTAGTACACAAAAAGCGCATAAACCTCAAGTATAAAACATGAAGCCAATATTGCACTATTCGGGGTACTAATCACTCCCCCCAACCGAGACATTGCTACCCCTTTAGCAATGAAGATCGCCGCAGATATGGTCAGGTAAAATGGACTGTGTTTGTTTTTAAAAGTATATGCAAATAATGCCCAACTTTCAGTATGAAAAATTGGGGCTCGGTATAAAGACCAGCTTGGGAGAACAAATGCCATACAAGAACAAGCTTCAGGGCAGCATTTACTCCAAGGAAATCAGCTTGAATTTCCACCAAAATCTAAGTGTTTTTTGGTGATCAGTTTAAACCAATAAGCTACAAAACTACCTCCCCCCAACCAAACTACTGCCAAAACCTTAGACATGTCAATTCAACCCAAAATAATAGATCTCAGCCCTCACTTATTTCATACTTCTATCAGACTGGTAGGTGCAATGCCGAAACTCCGATTTCACCAAAGTCCGTGTAACGGGGATCCACCGACAACTCCCAACCAACTAAGGTTTAGGGCATCAAGTTACGCGATCTTTCGACCACAAACTCCTCACAAGCCAATTCCTGACCCGAACACGACTTTGCAACCACACTTACAACTCCGCTAAACCCACCCATCCACCCATGAAGCGTAGCTCCAAGTCGTGACTCCCAACCAATTGGTTTAGGGCACCAGTTTTTAAAGGTTTTCGTCAGACCCTGGCTAAGACTGGTTTCAAGGCAAAGCGTGTGAGCCTTACTTATCTCTTTCTTTTCTTTTTCTCTTTTCTTTTTGAAGACACATCTGCCTTCTTTCATAAGGAACTCCAATCTTAATAAGGGTCGCTGTATCACGTTAAGGCTGAAGTTTTGTAAAAAGCAGCAAGAAAAGTGCTTCTAGCCCAATCATGAAAAACTAATGTGAATTGTGCGTGTGGCTGTAGATCGTGGAAGACAGGGGTAATTACCAGGGTCATCAATTGACCAAAAACTCATCATGAATGGAACCATTCTAAAGATTTTTGGTATTATACAAAGGCTTCACCTTCAATTTTACAGAAAGGCAAAATCACAAATATAGGGTCAAAATGAGATGCAAAAAAGTGTAGAAAATAGATTTGTATTATATATATCATGAATTTACAAAATTTCGACTCTTTGCAAACGTAAGAACAAAGAAGCCTCATATAAGCACGCAGTGGCTACTGGCATGGAAGTACAAGTAAAACTAAGACCAAAAGTATGAACATCACTTCCAACACTAACTATCCCGACAATGAAATGAGAAAGTTAGTGGAGGAAGTGGTACCTCCTCAATCAGTGGCTAGAGAAGGCTCATCCTCACTCGTGGATGAGGTGTCAGAGAAGTACCGATGCTCGCCGCAGCCGCCCAATACATCCAAAGTAGCCGGTCGTAGGGGCCGATGGTGGAGGCGGTCACGTAAGGGAGGGATAGGCGGGAATGCGAGCAGGGCGTGAGGAGACGGCGGGAGGCCTAAGTGGCTCTCTAGCCGCACGATGCTGGCCTGGATCTGAGCTATAGAAGCCTCAGTGCGGGTCATCCTCTCTTCCAATGAAGCTGCAAATGAAGTCGTAGTGGCTGAGAATGTGTGGACCGACTCCATGAGAGCCAGGAAGTCTCTGGCAGAGAAGGTAATGTCTTTACTTGTATGGAGTGCTTCGGCCCGGCTATAATACGATCGAGCGGTGGGCATGGGGCCAGAAGTGCGTGGAAGTAGGGCATTGGAGCCTATGAATGCTAGCTGGGCCAGAAGAGGCCCGGAGGGGTACTAGTGAAGCTAGAATTTGGGAGGCTCCCTAGTATGCTTTCGGTAGTAGGGGCCAGGAGTCCCTCGAGGGGCATCATCGGTAGGCTCTTCCTCGTGCGGTCACGGAAGGTGGAAGTAGGCTGGCCCCCACGTCGATCGGCGTGGTAGGGTGGCCTCCACGGCCTTGACGACGGCTCGATCTGGCTCGGCCGGGAACCCGATATGCTCAAGCACCTGACATAATAGGCGAGGAAATAGAAGAGGCAGGGACTCAGCTCGGGGCAGACTCCGGCGGTGGACCCTGTCCTCGAAATGGAATAATGAGGTCATAATCAACTCCGCCGGGCTGAACCAGTATCCCTTTGAAATGTGATACAACACCTCCAGGATAGCTCCTCTCCTCTGTACTATATGCTAAAGTGGAAACATATTAGACCTCATAACGTGGTCTATAAGAAGCATACGCTGCGGGAGGTGCCACCTTAATAATATCGACCCACTAGTAGCATCCATAGAGAGAAGCCGGACCATCTCCCTGGTCGAAGGATGGGGCCACTGTCTATAACGGGCCGCATTGGTGAGGACCACTGGTAGATGGAGAGCAGCTGTGATATCGGAGGCCCAAAGTATCCCTGGCCGGTCGTCGATAGTAAAATGCATAGCGATCGAGGTTTATTTCGCGCTAGATGTCATCGTATGATGGGAACTTCGATGACAACACGTGGATAAAAAAGAATGTGTACTTATGGATGGCTCCGGATGGTATCATTTGCACAAGGAGCATGGAGTCTCGGGCCGGGTGCATGGAAAATGCCGGGGTCGTAGTACACCTCGGCCAAATCTCATCCTACTGACTAACATTCCCGGGATGGGGTCGTAGGGAAGTAAAATGCCCCCGATGATGGATCTGGGAGATAAATGGAGCTCGGGTAATACCACATTCGGGTGGAGAGGGTGGGCGCCACGGATCTCAAGTGGAGCTACTCCCTATGGGCCTGATGTTGGTCCTCTTAGGCTGGTGGGGCCCTGCAGGTGGCTTCGGGATGCGAGGTGCGGGTGGAGTGGGCCCCGACAGAGTATGATGCTCCCTCCCTGCAGGCGGGGGCCACGGAGGAGGAACCCTTAGCATCACCGGCGACGGGCGGGCACTGGGTGGCGCTGGCTGCCCGACGGCAGGTCGGCGGCAACGGAACTAGCGGAGGCGGCGGCGGTGGAGTGCGGTAGTGGAGCCGGCGGTAGCAAGAGAGGGAGCCGGCTTGATAGAAGTGGGGCCTGGCGCACCGCAACGAAGAGTGAGGCTCTCGTCTTCGCCATTTCGGACCCTAAGGGAGAGCGGTAGAGAGGAGATGAGATTTTCGGAAATTGAAGGATGATTTGTGAGGTTGAAAATGAATTAGACGAGGGTTTATAAAGGGGAGGAGGGGTAGGTGGAAGATGTGAAAATTAATGGCTTTAATGACCATTAATTGAATGGCTCAAAAAGATTATAAAATTTAATTTCGAGTCACTTTTTTGAGAATGGAGGTTAGAAACAAAGTTGTAGGAGAAGATGAACGGTGCAGACGGGTTACGAAATTTCGCAGTTGCAAAAATTCGTAACACAGGAATTTTCGCGGAGTTGCGAATTTTCACAACTGAGAAATCCTCGGGCATATTTTGCTCCCCAAAGAATGGGCACACAACAACCTAAACCAAAATTATGAGAAGTTAAGCTTGAAAAATAAGAAAAATTCACAAAATTTGGAAATTAAAAGTTATTAATGAAAATCCTAATTTAAAAATTGAAATAAAACAAGACAAAAATCTAATTAAAATTTGGAGTGGTTTCAAGTTCCTGCCCCGGAACCACTCCTGTGATCTTGATAAGGAGTCTCATGGGGGTCGAGGAGGAGCTCCTCCGTGCTAACGTGGTGTCTTTGTGATTGAGTCAAACACGCTCTCTGGTTGTTAGGCATTATGCTCTACGGTAGTCGGCTGGTGGCATGACGGATCACGGGAAGGGTGGCCAGTGCGAGTTGGTCCTTGGTCAAGCGCTCCTTGGTTTCTCAATTGATTCTTCTTGCGGTTTATGCATGCGAGTTTTCCTTCACTGTGCCACTTAGAGGCGGACTTCTTCGACTTTTCTCCTTATTCTCAACCTTTATTCTTGTTTCTCAAGTGAAAAATGTTGAGCTCAATGTCATGTTACTTAAAGGTGAAATTTGCATAACCCATTCGGCGGGTTGATTATAGCATTAGCTGTGGTAAAAAATGGCCTCCCAAGTATAATGGGCACTTAATGAGTGCTCTCTGCCATTGGCTCTATATCAAGAACCACAAAATCCACCGGATAATAGAAATTATCCACCTTTACCAAGAGAACCTTCACTATCCCCTTTGGTATTTTCGCGGCCCGATGCGCTGGGATAGGATTGATGTTGGCTGAAGCTAGCTCCCGAGCCTAGCCTTGTACGTGAGTATGGCAATAGGTTGACACGGCTCCAGTCCAGCGGTGCCTTGTCTATCACGAGTCCCTCAATCTTGGCGAGATGGTGGGGATCCACGGATCTTTGTATTTCAACAAAGTTTTGCCTTTGGATGATAGAGCCAGGCTTGTTCGGTCGAAAGGCGCTGCCATTAATACTGAGCCCCTTTTTTGATTATTGCACAGTCATGAAATTTAGCATAAGTTGGAACCTGTTTGATCATATCAAGCAGTGGGATGTTCACCTTGACTTGCCTCAGCACTTCCAGGATGCCTTCTTGCTTAGAAGCGTTCTTTTTGCCTCTCAGTGCTTGGAGGAATCTGAATATGTGCTCAGGCTCCTCTTCCTCCTGTTCTTTGGTTTTTCCCGCTGGTTTGGACACCGGTTGCTAAATTTCCTTACCACTCCTTAAAGTGATAATGGCCTGGACTTCATCCATTCTTTTCTTAGGCTCACTGGGAAAGCTTAGTTTGTGCACTCCCCTAGGATTGGGCGATTATGCGGGAGGAAATCTCTCTTTCTCAATACACACAGTAATTTGGATTTATTCAGACCAACGATGGATGATTGCATGGTATCAATTTTTTTATTTAGGCTTTTGTGAAGCCCTTCAATTCTTTTGTCTATGGAGCTTTCTACCTTTTCTATTCTTTGGTTAATCTGGGCATTGATAGTTTTCTGCTCCTCTACAAAATTCCCCACCACCTTGCTCAATTTCATGATAGCTTGCTCCACAGGTGATGAGGTTGTTGGCTACTGCTGATGAGAGGTGGACCCATACTGTTGCTGCTGATGTGCCTGAACATATACGGGAGGTTTGACTTCGAGGGCCATGTTGGGATGGTTCTTCAGGTTGGGATTATAAATTGTTGGCTCATCTTGGGCATCAGTTGGTGGCCTATTTTGGCCCATAACATTTGCATTTTCTACCATCATATCCCTTACTAGGGGGAAATTGGACAATGCTCTCCTTGATGACTTGTAGATTGACAATTGAAACACGGTTTGAAACAGGCATGGTTGCCTCAGTCTTTATACCTCTTGGTGATTTCTATGCTCAAGTTCTTCCATCCTTATGTTTAGGGTGGACAGCTTAGCCTTTAATTCCACATCCTCCGTCAGAGAATAAATGCCTTCTCTTGGGTTTACTGTTGGTTTCATTCTCTCCACCTCCCTTGGGTTTGGCTCATCCCATCCCTTTGAGGTTTCAGCCACGTAGTTCAAGAAGTCCATGGCTTCATCAGGATTTTTACTAAGGAAGTCCCCTCCACACATGGTCTCCAGGAGTTGTTTCATGGAAGGGGACATTCCATCGTAGAAATGGTTCACCGACATCCATGTCAAAGCCATGGTGAGAGCTAACTCTTGATGGTTTCTAGATACCTTTCCAGCCAGCGATAAAACCCTTTCCATCGCGAAATTTGCAAGGTGTGATCTTCCTCTTCAAATTGTTGGTCTTATGGGCCTTTGAAGAGAACTTCTTCAAAAATTCCGCTACTTATTTCGACCCGGTTCACGATGGTCCTTGGCCTTAGTGACTTAAGCGAATTTTGGCATATCTTTGAGGTCGAGGAGGCTTTGACTTGAGCAAATCCATATCAAATGCACCTTCCTTGAAGAGAAGTAGTGAAAACCTCCTCGAAATCCCGAATATGTGTGTATGGATTTCGTTTTCCAGCCTGTGAAAAGTCGGGACGGGGGGGCCTGAAATAAGGTCTCGGCACCATCTGAGGGTTATAATGCATGAGGTGCACTCACCCTTGGTGGGTGAAATGTGATTCCTTATCGATCTATGGGCATTGGGTTCTAGATGAACCCCTGGTGGCTCTTATTGTTCCTCGGGTTGGAGTCTCCATCTGATTGGTGTAATATTCTTGCAACCCTCTTCCAATTGAAGCACCTTGCCTTTCAGTCTGCTGCGTGTTTACGTCTCACTGCGCCAAGAAACTACTATGAGATGCACCACGAAGCAAAAATAACAAGCTGACCAACAAAAAGGTTATTGGTTAGCTAAAATCAAAACAATAGTAACTGATGCACTTGCAGGAAGTCTTAAACTCCCCTCTGTTGAAATTTTCAAATTCCACTACTGATGAAGCGCAAGTGGGGAAAAATGAATAAAATAAAAAATAAATGAGATTGCACCAAAACTTGTGATGTGAATCACAAGTTCCTTGTTTCTCTCTGCTAGAACATCCCCGAAACAACGGCCTCCATTTGATTCGTTATAAGGTAAGTAGGTGTTGGAATCAACAAAATTTTATAACTGAGTTACCTGCGTAGCAAACTCTTTGCGGTATAGTGGCTCTAAGGTCGAACACAGGGATGGGTTTTCTTCGTGAGAGAAGAGTTACAGTGTATTGAAAATGGTGTTTTCTTCTTGGATTAATAGGGTGTGTGAAAAACAGTGTGTGAATGGTTGGAAAATGAAATAACTGAAGTAAAAAGTTAAGAGAGAAATCCTTGAAGTCTCGAGGCCCTTTGGGCTTCACAGTTCTAGGTTAGGCAGTAATGGTCTTTTCCTCGTTCAGAGTGACATGACATATAGTCATTTCCCGAACCGGATATTCATTTAGCTTTAAAACCCTAGACCTAAGAGTTTCCCTTTTGAAAGAAGCATTTCATTAGGTATAAATGCGGTGAAAACACATCCTGAAACCACCCACACAATATGAATAGGAGACAACTAACTGAGCATCAGTGGATCTAATGAAAGTATCCACTGAACCCAAAAAGCTTGCCAAATACACATTAAATAGAGCATGCTTAAAAGATTTTAACCTCAGTGAGAAGCAGGGGCAAAAATACCCTAAAATACAAACGTGAAGAAAATGAGAACATGCAGCTAAACCCAAAAACAACACCCAGTGGCCTTCCCCTTCAAGGATCAGGGGGTATTAGCCAAGCATCCCTTGATTTGTCATCATCAAGGGGTGTTTGACTACCAAGAAAATGCAAGAAAGTGAAGGGAGAAGAAGAGAAAATCACCAACAGAAGGGGGAGGAAGCTTCGTTCTTGACTGATTGATTGAATGACAAAAAGTTGATTTGATTACAAGTATGGTTGAGCTTATATAGGCTCAGTAAAAAGGAAATTACAAAAGTGTATTAAAGAAACAAAATTACATAAGGGCAAACTTGTATTAAACCACCAACAAGTGGGTCAAAAAGCAGTCAGGAGGCACAGATGAGTCACAGGTGAGCAGTGTTCGCAGGTTACGAAAATTGGCAACTACGAGAATTTAAGACTCACGAAATTTGCGGGTTCGCAAGCTACCCCAACCACTGCAAAATTTCGAGCTCATACCAACGTTATATGCTCCAAATTTCCCCTGGTTTGATCGTGGTCTTCAAATTCGGCTCGGAATTATTGTGTTTGAATCAAATTGAGGAATTATGAGGCATTTGACCTGCAAAACTACTAAAATAGCTCCAAAATGTGATCCCGGTGACAAGCCGGACCCGATGTAACATTTGAGTTATTAAAAGTTGATTAGTACTAAAGCGCATAAAACACATTATAAACAAGGCTTAATATTGCTCTATTTGGGTACTAATCGGGTGGTTGAAGACAGCAGTTGTTGGCAAGTTGTGTGGGTCTCCTCGTTTCTCAGCCCAAAATTCGGGTCCTTACCCCACCCTGGATTATACGTTTCGGAGTATGGGAATTGAAGGGCTTCCTTTGGTAGTTAAGAGCATTAGCTTGCTCTATTTGGATTGCTCCACCGACTTGAGGAAGGTTAGGGCGAGTTAATAGTGTGGCCTTTGAGCAGAAGTCAGTTGACTACATCGACACACGGAATACAAAGTGGATGTAGGGTTGCAGCGCCACTTCAGAAAAATCGGGTAGGAGTCTCCTTTGTCTGGGAGCTCTACCCAAATACAACCTCACAGTATAAACTGTCCCAACATCAATCACATCAATCTGAATATGGATAAAAGCGGCCTCTTGGGCCCATTACTACAATATCCATCATCATGCATCAACATATATCATGTTTCCAAGAGTTAAATATTTACTCTTATACAACATATATTAAAATACTCGAATTCTAATACATGTAAACATCAGAAGAACCCTCAAAGCCACACTCCGGCTTTGTTCTAAATCTCGGTCTCTAGGACGAGCCGTCCATACGCTCCACGTACGTAAAATAATATCGCCGACGGGGTGAAATTTGTCTTTGATAGTGGAATCACCTAAGTGGGCTACTCTCCCACCTAAGTGCGCATGCAATGCTCCAAAAATAAATACACATTGAGCAAATGCATGATCCTGCGGATATTACAGCGCTCATCTCATGCAGGGTCCTCAGAGCTCCCACTCCGCAGCTGCCTGGCGCGTATATGAGAAACTTATGTCAAACAAGTTATTTGTTATATTTGTAAAGTCTACCCCTCACAGTCTAAAGTAATTAATTTGTCTCAGATGTTATATTTAGTGGACTACCCTGGAGTGTATATCTATTGGGCCGTCTCAGGCGATTGATATTTTATATGTGGACTACCCTCAGAGTGTATATCAATTGTTGCCTCAGGCGATTGATATTTTTAGTATGGACTACCCTCCGATCATTTCTATTATTTAGACAACCCTCCGAAACTCTTTTCTCTAGACTAATCTCATGCTCTCACTCCTACCGTCCTAGGGTGTCCCAGTGCATATGGAATGCATAATGCAAATTCCATTACGATCCTATAACACATGCAAATATATAAACATGCATACATTCACATAAAAATTAAATCACACAATCATGTTATGTAATTTCTCATTTCATCATATCAAAATTAGCTCACGTGGGCTAACGATCAAACACGAGCAATTCTACTTGAATTACTCGACCAAACACATTAATTCACAAAATTTATTTTGTGAACACTATACTCGGGAATAGTGAAACCCTCGGTTACTATTCCCGAAAAATCACAATTCATCGGTTCACTTTGTGAACCAATTTCCATGACCATTTCCGGCCTCCATACACATCAATATACATGAATGATAGCCACGATTCATCATGCATGAACCCATAGCGATCCCAGTAGCGATTGCCCAGTTTTGGCGACTCCCAAAAGTTTAACACGCCCAGGTCCCGAGTTTGGGACGGTCGAATGGATGTTGAGGCCTCAACCAACCGAAACATTGAAAAACACTTAAACAAAGTGTAAAACCCAAGTAGGGAGAAACCCCTACCTCTCGGAGTTTGAGGAACCTCCCTAAATCCGATACTCACGCGAAGCCCTCTCCGCGTAGAGTAGCTTCCCTTCTTGTCCCGACGAATTTCGACGGTCGGATCGCGCGTATTTCTAGAGAGAAGTTTGACTTTCTCACTCTAGAAATGACCAAATCCGGCTACTGCATCTTCTCTTCTTCCTTTTCACGTTTTCCCCCTTTTGAATTTGAGGAGATGAATACTATTCACTTTTTCGTCTTATTATCCCACTTAACAATCTCAATAATGCCAATTTTGTCCCTCATTTCCCAGTTTTGACATTCGGCATTATCTCGGTCGTCCATTTTCATCGTTTCTCTACTCATACCACTCATGGCACATGAGTACATGTTATATGTGACTTTCGTCGCCGAAAATCATTTATGGCATCGGCGCAGTACCTCGAAAAAGCGTGTAAATTAGATTGTCTCGGATTCGACGAAATTTCACGTGCTAGCTAGATTTCGTGAGACGATTCCAACGGTGCAATCCGTTTCATCATCCGAGATCTAGAGAATAAATTTTGGATTTTTAACCGAAATTACGATTTTGCCATTTTTCCAGAAATTGGAATTTCTCGGGTCTTACAAATAGTCGAGTGGGTGGGGTCATCGCAAATGATGCATGGCTCCTCCACTCTAGATCCCATAGGCACTGAGGGTACTTGAGACACATTAGTTACCTCATTCACTTTTTCATTCTATATTGGCCTCCAGCTTCCCTCGTTAAGTTGGCTATTTTTAAACTTGCGGGTCATCATTCTCTCTTAAGTGATGGATTCCTCCCCTGTAGGTGTGCTGTACTTCCCAAGCGATTATCTAAGGAGGTGTAGTCTCCCAAGTTGAGCATTTTCTGCTATGGTGTCGAAAAAATTGAATTGCCTCCCTAACACTTTTCTCATAGAACTCCCCCGCACACATCATTTGGATGTATTGTTTGTTATTCGAGATGATGTAATTTGAAAATACGCACAAATTTGGTAACATCCAAACCATGATGAGGATAGCATGGAGGGGAGTCCTTATATCTTTCATACAACAACAAAGAGGTTCTTGGTTTTTCGAAAGTTTTGATTGCTCGCAAGGTGCATTGGTATGTGCGGGAGGGAAAAATTTATTAAGGAATTCATTTCGCATGTCTTCCCAGGTAAAGATTGAATTGGGCGCAAGTGAATGAAACCATATTTTGGCCTTTTCATTTAGAGGGAATGGGAATAACACCATGCAAATTATATGGAGGGGCGATCCGGTAGAAAGAAAAGCACTGCAAACATCCTCGAAATCTCTCATGAATGAGTAGGGTTCTCGAGAATCGACCTTTATTACGGGGAGAAGGCGAATCATCTCCGACTTCAAAAGGAATTGGTTAGCCTCTTCAGGTAGGCGAATACATGAATTTGTTGTGGTTCTTTGAGGTTGCAGAATCTCTCGGAGAGTTCTTTCCACTTTAGGTAAATGGGCAGGGGGAGCCCGATATTGGTTTCATTGGAAATTAACATTTCCCCCTCTCACCGCCGGGGTTTCCGGTGGTGCCACACCATCTCCTTGTTGTGGAGGTTCATGGAGTCTTTGTGGGTCAACAGATAACCCTTGGGCATTTGGATTAAACAGAGTTTGCTGACTCCCAGGATGGTCCGTTTGAGGTGTAGGGTTCTCTTAAAACATTTGTCTTACTATGGACTCTTCGGGATTTCTTGGAGGTATAATTCTTACAAGTCGGCGTTGCTCGTTGCGAGCTCAAACCGACATGCACCAATCTTACCCCTACTAGACAGATATCCACTCAGATTATTCACAAAGATGAATTAAAAAGAAAAGGTAGAGAATGTACCGGATTTGAAATGCAATTTCAAATTACCACTAGCTCTCTTTAGATCAACTAGTCGCTCGCCACTCCCCGACAACGGAGCCAAAAATGCTTCGTCTATTTAGTATACTGAAATTATTCCCAAGCGTAGGAACTAAGGTCGTCAAACCTATATTCTTTTTGTGGAAGTCCACGAGGTCATTTCCACAGGGAGTGGTTTCTAGGTGATCCTTGAGGTTATTCTCCAAAAGAATGTGTGGTTAAAGTAAAATCTAGGGGTTGTGATTGATTGATTGAAGTAACCGATAAGTTTAACATTTTAAAACAAAAAGGTGAATGATAGGGTTCCTAGGTTTCCACTCGCTATGTCGGAATTAATACCCACCTCTTATTCTGAAATCATCTATGAGCCATTGATGATGAATGGTCTTTGAAGGAAGATTTTGTGAACCTTTTTAAACGAAGAGCGATTGGCGATGACAAACCTTTGTTAAGCGATTTAGCGGGCTCGCTAACACACGTTTGCGATCAAGCACAAGCGTGTACCCAGAGGTCTCGTTCTACGCGTTGTCCGAAGATACCAAACTAAGGTTTATAAGATTTTCATAAAGTGTAGCATCGTACAATCGTTGGGCATAAAGAGAGAATTGAGGGTTATTACCTTGTGAGGAGATGAGTTTTCACCATTAGAACCCCATCATGGAAGTTTAGAACTCCATTGAAACTGAAAATCGATTCATATTTGATAAGAAACTATGCATAAATGAGACTTGAGAAATAACACTTCAATTGCAAGTTTGGGATATCGAAAGCACAAAATCTCATAAAACAATACCGAGTTATATGAACCAGCTAAAAGATTACACGTAATTGAAAACTTAGAATCCGAAGAAAAACTATTTACTCTACTCTACTCTATGAATCCTAGCAAAAATATGAGAGAAAACACTGCTTGTCTAAAACTGACCACTAGAATCAAAACTTTTCTTCTGCTTTCTAAATCGGGTTTTAAATGCCCTTCTCCTTTTCTGATCTCAGTGGTGGTCGAAAGACAGTGACCTTGCATCAAGATTGGAGTGCAGCCAGATCCATAAAAATTGCATGTTGGTAGCGATACCAATAAATTGTGATCTGGAATTTTAGTGTGCGGTGCTCCTATTTGGGAGTGCTGGTACTAGTTTATTTGGTGCAGTTACCGGTTATTATCTTGCATATGGGTACAGTGCCATTATGTGATACACAATACCACTACCTGCAATGCTCCCTCAGTAGCACTACTTTTCGGGGCTTCTCGTATTGGTACCATCGTCGCGTGATCTACATTTAGTTACTACGGACACGAACCCCTATAAAAAGTGTGCACGGAACTCGAAAAACCTGCACAAGCACAAAAAACAAGAGAACGATCAAAGGCACCTATTCTTACACAAAATGAGAGCAAAACATGAGCTGGGGGTATTAGAATCCGATATAAATGTTGCCCTTTTATGTATTCAACAGTTTCCATTATAAAGACTCTTCTGCTACCAACAACAGTCAAGGGAATAAGAAGTTTCTTGGGACATGCTGGCTTTTATAGAAGATTTATAAGAGACTTCTCAAAAATAGCAAAACCATTATGTAGATTCTTGGAGAAAGGATGCAGTATAATTTTGATGAGTCTTGCCCAAAATTCATTTGAGGAGATCAAATCGGATTAGTTGAAGCTTCTATCATGGCCAAACCAAACTGGAACAAAGAATTTGAAATTGCATAATGCGATGCAGTAACTATACAATAGGAGCTATATTGGGGACGAGAAAAGATGAAAAAGTGTTTAGGGCCATATACTATTCCAGCAAAACCTTTAATAAAGCTCAAGAGAATTACTCAACTACTGAAAAGGAGATGCTGGCTATGGTATTTGCATGTGAAAATTTCGGGCCATATATATTGGGGTCCCACGTCATTATCCATGCGGATTGTAGCTATCAGGGGTCCGTTAACAATCCGTCAACTGCGAAACTAGTGAACTCGGTTTGCTCAGTATCACACTCACATGTCTCATATATCGAGACTCTATTTCTATATATTTTTTCTTACAATTAGCAATTTCTTATAATATTTTTCAAGAGTTTGATGTACAACTCTTTACACTTTTATAGTACCAAATATATTAAAACTATATTATTCTAATATATTTTACAAAATGCTTCTCAAGGCCACAAGCAGGCCTTCTTTGTACTCATGACCTGGGAAGGAGGCGCCCAGTGTTCTGTCATTCATTGAGGGGATCCCACAGCGGGGTGAGCAAAGCCAGTAGTGATAATCTCCTACAAGGTTACTCCCCACCTAAGTGCTCATGCAATGGTTGCTGCAAACACACATCAAGAGTAAAATGTCTACATGAATGTCATATGTCATGCATGAAACTCTGTCATGCCCATCTGAGAGTCACTCACCGACTCCCTCACACCTACCTATGCCCGAGTGTGAACTATTGTCATTTAAATGACAACCAAAGATTTTCTTAATCTTTTAACATTTCATTTACAACCATCGCCTTTGTAGGTAATGAATTTGGTGTCGCACCAGCGGGCTCCATAAACCAGGACACTTTACGGCCTTTCTGAGGACTATGTCGACCATAATTTATGGGTCTTTCACCTGCGGAAGGTCTATCCCAACTTACTGTCTTGAACACATAATTTCCTTTACCATTTCCTTAACCAGTGCGACTCATTTGGACTTTGTCCCACTAACCGAGCCCACTAATCAACACCATATGCAGTGTTGATCCACAACCGTGTACCCATGACACTCCATTGAACACCTAACACCGTGTCGATCCCAATCATGCACTCACACCATTGTCATGCGATGTTCTAGTACATATGCAATGCAGTTCTCATGTTACATGTATGATGCACACTACATGAACCATTCACATACCATAGATAATTATAATTGGTACATACAATTAACATCCATTATAACCCATGTTAATACATCTATCTGACATACATTAACATGTCATATTCACCTTTGCATGTTATTCAAACTAAGCAATATAACACTGCTGGTCTCTCAATCTTGGACCCATTCAACAAGGTACTTCACGGCCCCTTCATAATCATAAACCATTTTGGTTCCAATCATCCATACAACATCAAACAACCATAAAACCTAGAAACTTTTAGTTTCGGCTCAAACCCTGACCCACACGGTCCTTGGAATTTGTGTGGAAACTAATCATAGAAATCCTCTATCCTTCAGTTCCAAGCTTTTGGAACTAAACCATATGGCCTCTCATGGCCTCTCATGGCCTCCCATAGTCAGCCCATACCATACCCAATACAATAGCCTAAATGTCATCACAGTAAGTGTGAAACACAGCTATTCATATTGACACAACTAAAGCAAAGCTGAGCATTTTAAAACACGAGGAATTCAGAGAAGTTGTGATGCCCTGATCTCTTGGGGTGTGCCTAGAATCTTAACTCAATGGGATTCCATGGGGTGAGAACACACAGAAAGCGGGCTCGGACTGAAGAAGTTATGACCTTAAGTTGGGAGGCCACACATGAGTAACTTGACCGCTTCCCGGTGACCTACGACTGTCTGGCTGGCCTACTGCCAGCCAGCCCCAGTACCCACTACCATCCACAAGCATGGCTGGAGTCTAGACTGATGGGCTTTCCATGGAATCGATAACACCGAAACGGGTTGAGCGAAGAAGTTATGACCTTCGAAGTTAGAGGTCCTTTTATAGATCAAACCAAGCAAAAATTTGAACTTGGCCGAGCGGCCTAGGCTGGACAGGCTGAGCTGAAATTGTTGACTCACCTACTTCCCTTCACAGGCACATAAATGGAATCTTGACTCAATGGGCTTTCCATAGAGTTCAAGAACACCCGAAACGTAGTTCGGATGAAGAAGTTATGACCTTCCAAAGTTGGAGGTCACACGTAGTCAAACTGGCCAGCATTCCTAACTTGGCTGACTATCCACCGAGCCTGGACAGGATGGAGCTCACCTACTGCCCTCCACAGGCACATCGTGGAATCTGATAATGGGCCTTCATAGGTGCTCTTGCAGAAGCGGGTTCGGACGGAAGAAGTTGAGTAAAGTTGAAGGGTCTCACATGAATGCTTGACCTACTCAACTTTTTGCAACCGACTTTCCATTGCCAGCCAACTCTAGCACCCACTACCCTCCACAGGCACATGGATGGAATCTGGACTCAATGGGCTTTCCATAGAGTCCAAGAACACCCAAAATGGAGTTTAGACGAAGATGTTATGGTAGTCAGTTAAGACCTCGCGGAGTCGATCTGTGGTGACCTGCAGATTTGGCGACCTCTAGGCCAGGCCAGGCCTCTAGTGGTGACCTGCCGGGGCGACCTTTAGCCGGGGGGCCGGCCTGCAGGAGTGGTGACCTCTAGCGGTGACCTCTAGCGGGGGTGACCTCTAGCGGTGACCTTTAGCGGGGCTTTCACTTAGGCTTGTTTTTGGGGTAAGGACCATAACTTGGTCTGAGGTTCAAATTGAGAATTCAAAGCCTAACATCAATTTCACACAGTGTGTGAACACAATATACTGAAGAACTCCTTTGCCAAATTCCTTTATTCCTACCAAAACCAGTTCTAGGTCAGATTAATGCATTCACTATCACAATGTGAATGACTTCGATGGTTGGCTCATGACGAACATTCCTTAGGGCAAGATAACAACATCATTATTCATTTTAACTCTAACTGTAACGCCCCTTCCCAAGAGGGTGTACTGTATGTGTAACCGTAGGGTCGCATATGTGTACCAATGGCTTCCTTAATTATTTGAGTGTCATAGGAATATTTTTTAAAGTTGTTTTTAAGGATGAAAGTGTAAAGTTTTCAAAGAATTGTGGCACTTGTGCAATTAAGGAAAGTGGAGGGGTGAAAGTACAATATATGGAATTTCAAAAGGATGATAATAATAATAAATTGCTAGAATGGTTCAGAGAAACCTTGAAAATTCTCTAGATCTCGGATGTGGCTTGAACTACGTAGTTAAATTCGTCTCGAAATCTAGTGACACAGAAAAGTTTCGTCGAATTATGAGACGATTAGGAATATTTATGGAATTTACGGGTGATAAATCCTGAGTGACTTAAGAAGTAAAGATTTTTACGAAAATCTCGGAAGTCAAAAAATGGCTTGAGTTAAAGTTCATTTAAAATAATTGACCTGAAAATAAATAAAAAATTTTCAGGGCAGAAATGGACCCAAATAAGATAATATAAACTATGTATCCAAATAATAATAATAATAATTAAAAAAAAAAGATAAAAGTCAAAAAGAGACGGACGAACAGGGAGGGCGTGAATGGAAGAGAGAGGAAGATTTTTATTTTTATTTTTTCTTCTTTTGCCTTCTCTCTAAGATTTATGGAAATTGGATCGTAGATTTTCATCGGAGTAGAAGGCAAAGTTGGACTACGCGACGAGAGCTACGCATAGGTACCAATATCTTAACATTTTGTCAAACTTCAAGAGGTAGGAAATTTTCCTACTTGTGTTATTCGAACTGCAAGGCTATGTAATGGCAAGGAATTTTCTTAGAAATTGTGAGAGGCCGTAAATTTGATCCAAAATTTTTGTGCGGGTTTAGGAATTTTAGGAATTTTAGGATAATGCCGGACAGTCAGAGCTGAATTCCGGAATTGTTTCGAACTGGTCGGGTTGAAATTTCGAGTTTTATTCGGACCCGATCCAGAACATAAACCGAGAAATATTTTGCGTGTTTAGACTCTATGGGGAAGTCCCTTGAGTCTAGAATTTAATCATATGCACATCAATGGTATTTGGTACCCACATAATTTACGAAAAAATTTAATTGTAGTACGCGTGTCTGAATTAGTGATTATCTTGGCGTGTGGTCTAATACATCCCGAATAACATAGGGTCGTTTGAAAAAGTTGCTAAGCGGATAGTTTTTATAGGGCATTTCATGTGTAGGGGCATCTTGGTCCAATTTCACCTCATATTATCGATGTGTCATGTCGGAATGAGACTAGTGCGTAAAGTTTTGTTAGAATCGAAGTTCGTTGATGTAGTCTCTTTAAGCCCTTTATTTATGTTTTATGGTTAAAACGTTGAACTGAGGCATTTTCGTAATTTGTATGAATTGTGTAGGCGATTGGAGCATACGACGATAATCTAGCGTGCTTGACAAGAATTGAAAGAAATTAGTCGAGAAAAAGGTGAGTACTCAAAATCATTTTCGAAAACGAAAGTGTTTAAATTACAAGTTTGTAAAGTGCTTTGAAAATATAATGTAATTAGTAAAGCATTTTTTTTTACCTCCCACTTGTTATACTGAGAAAATTTCGATTTGACACTTAAGAAGCAGTTTGGCTGGTTTGCCAAAAACCTAGATGTACCATTTCGATTCGGTCGGATGTATCTCGGATTATTGCATGGCGGGGTTATGGGACATTATGACTAACTATATATTGCACAGTCGGCAATTGGGGTTAGATATAGTATATATTTATATAATTGAGTCGCCCTACACATTAGGGTATATAGATAGTTAATTCTTGTGACGCAGTACATGGTGATGAGGTGTTGGTTCCAAGGTTCCATCACCAAGCATTTTGGTTCTGAGGTTCCATTATTCTTATAGAGATCCCACCGTGTTCACCGGACCATATTAGACGGGTAGTGTTCCGAGGTTCACTATCGATTACTGGAGTTAGAGGATTCAGAGTGGCATCACGTCTAGGGTATTTCGGATATGGGCCACGGTGGTTGGTACTTGATTTACAGGTATATCACTTTCGGATATTAACCACCACTAAAACGGTTTCCAGCGAAATAGTTTTGAGCAGTTTTTAGAAATGGGCTACAGGTTGTTGGTACTTGATTTCACAATTATAGCACTTTGGTCTTAACCACCATGAAGCGGTTTTGATGGTAGAAATAGTTTTCAAAGCAGTTTGAAATGGTTTCATAGCGGCTTCAGTTTTCTCAATAACGGTTTACAACCATTTCTGTGCAAGTTTTCTATTAGGAGAGCCTGGAAACCTTGAGACAACAACATTTAGAACTTATAATACTCACGATCCGTTTGGCTCACGGTTTTACGTTTTTAAATAATTTTTCGAGTGCGGTGCGGCGAAAGACCTTTTCAAAATCCTCGATCTAGGCAGCAGTGTTGTATATATATATAAGATAAGGTGTAAAATGCGCGTAGTAAAAAAGTTAAAATGTGACATTTTGTATATGTAAATATCTTTTGTAAAATATGCATGCATGGTTTTGAGAAAAAAAGGTTGCGATGAAATTATGTTGGATTGATTTGTATCTTATATTTTGATGAGGACTAGAGGTCCTTTATGGTTGTAGTTGGATTTTTGGAAAATATTGGGAGTGTATTTTTTTTATACAGGTGATTTTTGTATTTCGGGCTTGACTACCGTGCAGCCATTATGCTGCCGGATTTTCGTTAAATCTAAAGGTGTGATTTTGATAGAAAAGTGAAAAATTTTATAACCAACGTTTTCCAAAGACAGTTTTGGAAATTTTAACAGCTTAGCTTCATAGTAACTTGTCGATCCGGGGAGCTTAGGTAGGAGGTTATTAATGGGTTGCGGTGAATTCCACGTCAATAGGAAGGGGGTACATCACTAACACATAAAATAGCACACAGGACAATTACGCCAATCCAAAATCGGTCCCGGATGCAGCAGTCCACTGAATCTCAAACTATATTGTCCCGAAAGTCTTGGGACGGTTCATGCTAAACCACTCACGGCCTCACACAACCTATGCCATTTGAATAGCCCTTAGACAAGGATTAAACCAAGTAGGAGAACCCTACCTCTCGGAGTTTTTCGAAACTCCCCAACTCCAGTCTCTATGCGAAGCCCTTGTCGTGAGGATGAACTCTTCCTCTTGCTTCGCCTGAAACCGCCGGTCCGATCGTCGGGAAACTTAGAGAGAAGGTAAAGCCTCTCTCTCTAACTCTTCCTCTCAAATTTGGTTTGCCTTTCTCTCTCCCCTTTTCCTTCTCTCCCAACCGGTTAGGAGAAGATAGAAGTCAAGTGAGATGTCCTCTCACTTGCCACTTGTCCAATTCTAAGTGGCTCCTTGGATTACCCTTATCACCTTATCCATCTAACTTGGATTTCCCTCAAAACATGTGTTGCCACCTGTCTCTTCTAGTTCCCACTTGAGCCATTTGTTTGACTAGCTCTCCACTTGACATGTGTCTCATCTTGAGCCACTCCCACGATGTGCAGTGTCGCACCACTCCGGTGCCTTGAAGCGATGAAATTCTGAGATGTCTCGGGTCGATGAAGTCGTCGTGGTAGCTGGAATTTCGTGAGACGGTTAGCAGTGAGTCCGTTTGTCATGAGATCCTGAAAAATTCCCGAATTTTGGCCAGAATTACCATTTACGCACTAAATTTGAATTTCTCGGGGTTCCACAGCGATCATCTTTGCAATCAAATGTTGATGCCCAGAAAAGCTAAGCGAGCCCGATCAGAATGGGTTTTGTTACTACGAATTTGATCTGGAGATCAAGGATAAGAAGGTTTACACAATGTGATAGTTGATCGCTTGTCAGAGTTGAAAAAATACGTGAAGAAGAAGAAAATGAGTAGCGAAGAATTTTCGAGATGAGCGGTTATTTCAAGTGTCTTTTCAATTACCTTGGTATGCGTATTGGCAGAACTTTCTAGCTTGTGGGTGATGCCACGAGGTGACTCTGACGAGGAGAAAGAGTTAGGGCCAACAACGGGTTTTACATTTGGGATGACCCACTGGCTATTCAAAGAGGAGTTGATATGATCCTTCAGTGTGTACGGAAAGTGAACAAAGCAAAATTTTACAAGAATGTCATGCATCACCTTATGGAGGACACTTCGCAGGAGACAAAACAACCCACAAAATTCTCCAATAAGGTTTTTATTGGCCAACTATTTTCAAAGATTGTTTTGAATGGGTGAAGCTTTGTGATCAATGCCAAAGAATGGGAAATATCAATAAAAGGCATAGAAATACACTGCATGAAGTATCCTAGTGGTGCAATTATTTGATGTATGGGGAATAGACTTTGTAGAATCTTTTAGCTCTTCATTTGGAAATATATACATACTCCTAGCTATGGATTATGTATCCAAATGGGTAGAAGCAACAGCTTATCCAAAGAATGATGCTAATACAGTTGTGGGATTCCTACAAAGAAATATTTTAAGCAGATTTGAGACACCTAAGACTATTATTAGTGATGGAGGGAGCCATTTTGCAAATAAGGTGTTTAAGAAACTGATGAACAGATATGGAATAAAACATATAATGAGTTTGGCTTATCATCCTCAAATAAATGGTAGGAAATTTCCAAACGGGGGAGATAAATAAAATTGTGAAAGAGTTTGTGAGTTCCGGCCATAGGAATTGGTCTTTAAAGCATTGATGCATTGTGGAGGCTTCACAGGCGCATATAAAACTCCCATTGGAATGTCCCCATCTGAGACTTGTTTTGGTAAACCTTGTCACCTACCTCTTGAATTGGAATACAAAAGCTATGTGGGTCGTAAAGAAAATTTGAATTTGAGTTCAAAACTGGGAGAAGGCTACTCCAAGCTGAATGAATTAGAAGAGTTGAGAAATGAAGCTTATGATAATGCCAGAATTTACAAGGACAAGACAAAGAAATGGCATGATCAAAAGATTTTGAGGAGAGAATTCAAGGCAGGAGATCGAATCTGTTATTTAACTCAGGACTTAAGCTTTTTCCAAGGGCGGGAGTCGAAAATGAAGTGGCCCTTATACGATGGTAGAGTCTGACCTTTAGGGCGTGACATTGAAAACCAGTAATGGAGAAGAGTTTAAAGCAAATGGTCAGTGATTAAAGAAATATCTTGGAAGAAATATGATTGATTCCCAGTTAGGAGTGGAAGAAAATTCTTGAAACAAGAAAGTCATAGCGTGAAGTCCGGCCCGAACTGAAACTAAGCGGCTTTGTTAGAGGCAACCCGTAGGTTTTTCATTCTATTTTTGGCATTTGACTTTTATTTTTACTATTTTAGTTTGATCTTATTTGTTTTGAATGAGTTCCAGTAGCTAATTTTGAATTCTTTTGATTTCTTTTAGGTTTAAACTCTTTATTTTATTTTGTGTGTTTTTTGAATTTCAGGACAAGGAAGCTACAAGAGAAAAATGGAAGGATCTAAGGATTTCTTAGATAGAATATGCAACAATGAACTACAAGGGCAAGTACCATACTCTTGGTTTAATATTAATTGTTTTGGGAGAATGAAAGATTGAAGTTTAGGGGAATTTTATTTTATTTTTATTCAATATTGAATCTGATTGCTTCATGAGTTGATTTGTTGAATATTTGAATGATGAAGGCTGATTGTTTTTTTTTTTTTGAATTGGGTTTTTCAATTCAGTCTTGTATGAATTTAGGCTGATCCACGAAGACCCGAGAAAATTTCTGTGTCGCGACATACTTTAGAGTCCACAACCATCTTGAATAGGAAACAAGAGAATATGAATGCTTGGTCGCGACACCAATTTGTTAGTCAGGACCATATTTCAAGTCACGACAAAACTTAGGAAGGTCACGATCAGAATTGTCTAAAATGCAATAAATTGAGGTTTTGAACCTTCTAATTTGGGCGTCGCAACTTTAATTGGGACATTAAGTGTTAGCAATTAATGTTGTAGCGTAGGCATTAAGGTCACGACATCCCATAAGACAATAATGACCTTGAGCTCATTCGTCATAAAAATTTGGCCGAATAGCCAATTTCATCGGAACTCAATCCAGGTTACTGTCTTCCCTTGACTTTCCGCTCCTTTCTCTTGACTAAAACGGCCCCAGAGCCAATTCCTAATTCTCACCTATGGCAGATAACCAAATCCTTGTTCCGAACCTAAACAGAATAATTGACGAACTCATGAGTGAACATCGCCAAGGAGTAGTGGAGGTTCATCTGGAGTTCTCAGGCAGGAGTGTATGAATGCGAGAACCAAAGCCAATGAATGGGAGGAGACCAATTGAGGAAGAAAGGGGCGGGGAAAAAAAACGGTCGTAGAACAAACTGAAGAAGGAGGATCAGAAGAAGACAAAGACTTTGTCTCGGTAAAAGCTAAGGATATATGGACTAAGGTGCTGCTGACAAGGGTTTCGTCCGCGAAAGAGGTTTTGGGAAGCTAATATCTCCTTTTTGGGAGATAGAGGTTGGGAGAGCTTACGTACTACGGCGCTGGATTCTCTAATATGGCCGGGGAATTCTCATAAACATGGTGCAGGAATGAGAGAGGAGGCAGTTTTATTGAGGAGAGTCTAGGCACCCTTTGGGGATAAAAGAATCAATGAGATGTTCAAGCTAAAGGAACTCAAGAAAGGTTCCAAATTTAAGAAACTGGTAGCAAACCCAGATCATAAGAAGATTATCGACCTACTAACTGCTAGGCAGGGGAAGTGGGAAGCCACAAAGAAGAGCCCTCACTACGCTATCAACAGAGGCTCCCTCACGGAGGAAGCTAAGGTTTGGTTCTACTTCATGTCTTCGGTGATCCTTTGAACTAAACATCTCTGTGCAATGAGAGAGCAAGAAGCAATCATTCTATGTGCCCTTTTGAAGGGCTATAAAATGAATGTTGGGCGCCTAATTGAAATTCGTCGGAGGATACCATAAACCTTGAGAGAAGAGGACTAATCCTCGCTGACAACGATTGCTTGAGACTATGCATCTTTGCTGAGGTGAGAGGATCATGGGATGAAGAAGAAACATGTCCTAAGGTCTCTCATTTGACCCTTATTGGAGTGACAAAGGGGCTCATAAATAAAAAGCAACAAAAGATGGTGGAAGTAGAAGCAGAGCCCGCTGAGGATGATGATCACAAAGAGATGGAAGCTATTCGAGCAAATCCTCAATTTGAAGAAAAGAAGAGTGCATTTAAGAATGAGCCTTTGGCCATTCTGATATGACAAGAATTTCCACAGGCGGCGAAGCTCGAGGAAAGAGGAGAAGGGAACACTTAAATAATGGAAATTCCAAGATCAATAAAGAAGGACATGGAAGGAAGGGACCAGAGATGGGAGAAACAACAACAAATAAGAATTTTTAGAAGTTGAATTCAAAAGGAAGGAACAATTGTTCGAGAAGACTCTAAGATAGAGAGAGGAAGAATGGAGAGAAGAAATGAACAGAAGAGAAAAGGAAATGGGAGAGAAGATGAAAGCGGTCACAGAGCCTTCTCTAGTGACCGAGTTTAGAAGAGATGAAGAAGTGCTTACCATTACGAAGAAAGAGAAAATTTGAGATGGAGGGTAACATGCTAAAAAAGCTTCAAGCCTTCAAGTACCTGTATAAGGAGGAATTCAAGGAGTTTGGGAAATTGATGAAGGGCATAGATAAAGAGCTAGAAGACAATGATGTTTATAGAAGAAAAATCTGGCATGCAAGTTTAGGTTGATCCAGCAAATTTATCGAACTATCTTTGGATTGTATTTATTTGGAAAAAAAGCGATTGGAATCGGATGGGCTCGACAAGATACCTTGGTAGATTTGTGGATTTAACGATGATTTAATCTCAGCGGCAAGGTAGAACCACCACCCTACGAAAAGAGCAGACCCGGATATGACCTTTTCCCAATTTTCCCCTTAGCCTTAAGCTTTGACTTAGATCCTCAACATCATACCCAGCTTTTATAAGAAAAGGGAGGAGTGAAAAGCACAATTATACTTTTTTTTTTCTTTTTCCTAAGGCGTACTTCTTCATCATCATGAATATAAATTCAGAAAGGTTCATTGAAAATGTCTTGTGATGTGTTCTTCTGAATTAATGAATTGTGTTGTTGCTTCCAATAAGTTTGCAATCAAGACTTATACATTGGTGAAATGCTTGATTGGACTCTGATTGCTGAATAAGTGATTTGTTTTGGATGCATGGATCTGATTAAGTGAATTGTGTTATTTGTGTCATTCATTGTTTGTGCAGAAATGACTTATGTATTCAAACCTTATTTGTACAGATGACCTGATGACCCTTTGTTTAAATCAGGAACAACCTTTGTAAAAGAAATAAGAGCAAAAGCAGTGAATTGAAATAAGAAGTTGGTTTTAGTTTTGAATCGAGGTTTAAATTACGAGAATTTGGAAAAAAGTACACAATTGAAAGAACAAATAAGATGATTATTTGTGTGTATAAACAACTGAGTCGATACGATCTTGGAAAACAATGCACATAGTCCGCAAAATTCTTAAAACTTTAAGAGGGATTAGGAACACCTTCTAGGGTGATTCACAATCAAGGGTACAAGGTCCTAGAACTTGTTAGATTATTAGTCGAGGTGAAATCCTAGATAAAAACAACTAACAAGAAGTGATAGAGGCCATCTTTGGAAGTTTGAACATTTTCCAACCTACCCTCATTATATGCAAAGGCATACACTCTAGTTCCATGCTTTGAGCCAAAAATGCCTAATTTCTTCAAATAGCAGCAATTAGAAACCTGAAATCCCTCCCTTACAATAATCCTGCAACAAATTACTCAGTTTTTAGAATAAGGATGTTTACTATGCGGAAAGAAACAAGTTTGGGGGAATACATTTCTTTTGGATTACAAGGATGGATGAAGAAAAATAAATTGAAGAACTAGAGATAAAGGAGAAAAAGTTGAAAAATGGAAGAAGTTTTGTCTTGTGGCCTATCTCTCTTGAACAATTAAGCTCAGAGGGGTGTTTCAACACCTAGTACCCTAATGCCAAATGGTATGAGAGTTATTAGCCCAAAGTTCTCTAAGAGTGATAGAAAGCCTAAGAAGACAAAACATTGCACTATTCCAATTCTTTGAAAATAAAGAGAAATGAAAAGAGTTACGTAAAAAGGAGGCGAGGCGATAAGTTGAAGGTGTGGCAACCAAAGGAGCCACAACATCCAGATAATGTACAAAGTCAAGTTGAGGAGTTTACACTACAAGGAAGAAAGGATGAAAGATGAAGGCTATTATACGAGAAGAAGAATGAAATGCAGGTAATTTGCGGCCCTAAAATTTTCCAATTATCAGCAATTCACAGAAGCCTAACATTACAAGCCTAAAAGACCTCTTTGATCTTGAAGGTTGAATTTACCTACATTAGTGGAGATCGATATGAAAAACAAGCTTATGGGACTTTGACTATTATTCTAAGAAGATCCCCAAAAGATTAACTAATTCAACAAAAGATGAAAAGAAAAGGAAGACCTACATACACTCACAGAACAAGATTTATTGGTAATTGTTTTCATTTAGCCTTCATCGGTTGTGGTGATAGAGTTGAAACAAAGGCTGAAATTTGTTTTCATTTAGCCTTTATCGAGTTTATTGGTGATAGAGGATTTGAAACCATCCCTTTTTCTCGGTTAGCGAAGTTTGAGAGAAATGAGGCGCAATTTCCTTTTCAAGTCAAAGGGTGAATAAGAAGATTGTCTTTGTAGAAACGAGAAAAATGTCCTTCAAAATAAAGTTCAAATGTTTGAGACAAACAAATCTTTCTTTCTTTGTAGGGACAAGCAAAATTTTAAGTTGGGGAAATTTGATGAGTAAAAACTCATTGAATTTTAATCCATTTACGATTTTTCTTACAATATAATTGCCTATTTTTATGCAAAAATATGTGTTATTTACCAAATTTATATTTTGCATAAATTTAAAGAAGAAATGAAAATTCTAGCAAAAATAAGGAGTGAAAACATATCAAGAGCCCAGATGAGGTCGCGACAGTCACAGTCCACGATTAGAAGTGATGGCAAGCCAAATAAAAACATTTGCGATAGAGACACTTGTTGAGACCAAGGCGGGAGGGACTTTCAAAGAAGGATAATGTCGCGACACCGTTCTTTGAGGTCGTGCACTGGTAAAAGAAGATATTGTTGGTAGCTGAGAAATAATGTCGAGACCGTAAAGTAAGGCCGAATGGACTTGCAATTTCTCGCTAGGGGCATCAGTTACAAAGATATAAGTTGGAAACTCCAATCAAGGTCGCGACCTGGAATTCATGTCATGACAATAAGAATGAGTTATACAATTAAAAATGTTGTGACTAAGAAGTGAGGTTGCAACAGGAGGGGTAGAATTGAAGTCGCGACATACTTTTAAGGTCGCGACATAAATTTCAGCAAGGAAAGAAACGATTAGATCACGACCTAAATTCGATGTCGCGACAAGATAATGAAAAGACAAACAATTTTAAGTCACAACATGAGAAAGGAGCCGTGGACTAAGGATCATCACAAAGAAATGAGGGTCGGCGACATACTCGAGGTCACGCCATAGAATGCAAGCAAAACAATACACCTGTGTCGCGACACGGAACCGAAGTCACGCACATAGAATTTATTGAAGGGTCGAAAAACATATTGCAACAAGATCAACATAATCGCAACAGAACTCCACGTCACGACATCAAATCAGGTCGCACATATATTCCAAAACAAAGGTACGCTATGACCAAACGGTTGAAAATCGGCGGAGCTTGTCGAGACCGAGAGATGAGGGGTCATGATCGACATACAAGAAAGAATGGTCGCTGACATACTTTTTTGAGGTCATAAGAATTGCAAAGGATTAAAAGAAAATACTGGTCGCGACCAAATTCACGTCGTGACAAGAAAAACAAGCAGACTCTACCACTCCCTTGAGTCACGACCTGCTTAAAAACTCAAGATAACTGAATGACGTCGCAACAGAAAAGAGGTCGCGTCATCGAATCAAGGTCACGACACAGAAATGCAATAAAGGAAGAGAAAGTGAGGTCGCGACATCGAATTGAGGTTGCACCACCCTCGGAAACAAGAAGAATGTGAGGCTCGCAACCACTCACTCACAACTAACATAGTCACAACAAAGACTTCATGTCCCAAACACTAATCAACTTGCAACTGAAGAAACAAGTTGCGAAGAAAAATGATCAAACCCTCGCTGTACCTCAAACAAATGCGTATCAAGTGAAAGAATGTTGCAAATTAGACATCGCAGTCACTGCATCGCACAAATCAGAACATATAAATTTTACGTCGCGACAAGCTTTAGGTCGCGACCTAAAACACAGTTGAGTCAAGCCATTGATTTAGAAATCCACTCATTGAGCCTCGGGAATCGTGCCCAATTTCTGAAAGTTATAAATAAGCGTACACAGTTTTAGTAAAGTTATCTTTTCTTTTAGGGAACCCAGAATGGGGGAAGAAGAAAACTCATTATATATTTTTTTTAGAATAGATTTTCTTTTCTTTCTTTCTTTCTCGATTCAACTAGCGATCTATTGTAATGTCAAGCCGAAACAATATTTCACTTTTGCAAATTACCGCTCGAAAGTTAAGTCTAGACAATTTCTAGAATTCCTTTCTTCTCAGTTTATTGCAAATGCAGTAGGTGTAATTGTTCAGTGCTCCATTGTCATTTGTAATGCAGCTTTCGTAAGAAACAGCCTTTCCACTAGTTTTGAATTCTATTGTTACGTTTTTCAGATACCTTAGAAGGAAGTACCTGAAATTTGGGAGGATTTATTTGCTGACATGTGTTTTTCATATTTATTCTAATAGTAGTTTCATGAATACTCCATCGAATGATCGTATCCCTCGCTCCCGATTTGTGAGGCCCTTGAGTGACACAGAGATGGCAATCTTCTCGAGTGAAGACATTCACTACAGGGGTGCATGTTGGACCACATTATTGGAAGAACTATCGGTTTGAGAGTTCACTTAGATAAATACCCAATTCACTCATAATTGATGTTGAGAGAATATTTTGTCACTTTAAATACCTAGAAATTTCACCCGCAATCGTTGGAAAACTCTCGACCCTGTTACGCGATCTAATCAAGTGGAAGAGAAAGATTCATTAGATTTAATGAGCTCAATCAGTTGTGGAGATCTTGCAATATCCCCCGACTCGAAGTAAGAAATTCAGCCTCAAGAAATGGGTATGAAGTATTGGAGAAAGAAAATACCCAAATCTTGTAAAGAATATGAAACATTGAGCTGTGTAGTCGACAAACTCGTGATTCGAGAGAAACAAGGATATTTTAATCGGTGAACAAAAGGAGAAATCTAACTCTGCACACGCATCTGATAAATCCGCATCCAAATTTAGATAGAGTTTTAATGGGAGATAATGCAAGAATTGACTGCTTCACAATACTTATTGAAGTGTTCCCATTTTGACAGAGAACTCCATCTAACTCCTGAATCCTAATCTATGAAAGAGGCATGTCTATTAGCTTATTTTTAATGTCCTAAGTTCTCTATGTTATCTTTTAAGATAATTACCTTTAATTTCTAGTTGATAAACTTTATCATTGAGGTTCGTATAGTATGGATCTTGATTAGCCTGTGGTAGTTGGTTTTGAGAATCCAAGTCAATCTCTCTGTGGGAATGGATATCTCGACTTACATCCATTTTACTAACAGATGACCTCGCGGCACTTCGTAGTGTCATAGACTAAACCTTATCTTATAATCTTAACATTAAGCCACTTTTATTCAGCCATTTTAAAGAAAACTTCCAAATTCAATTGATATATAGCCAATGTAAGTTGTAAGACTCCTGTAGAGGTGTTAAATTGAGAGGTTTAGTCTATATAGAAAAAGGCAAACAGGGGGTTACTGAAGGGGTAGAGAAAGACATATACATAGGCCCAGAGCACAAACCCAGGGGCGCAGGCCCAAACCTCCGCTCTATAAAGGGAGTTGGAGGACCCCACCCCCCAATAAAGAAGCTCGGCCCACAATGAGACCTTACCCATGCCATAGCACTGGCTAACTCCCAAAGTTAAAATCACCCTGCCGGGAAATCAAGTGATATAGTCGGCTCGAAATACTCATGTAAAAAGAAAAGTTGCCAATCTCCATGATCTGCATCCCACGGATTAGGAAAGAAAGATCGTGCATGATCACGACTCCTCCATTATCCCTAAGAGTCGGTCCATGATAAGGAAAAGGAAACTCCTCACCCAATGAGAAAGATACCGTATCACCATCCAACGATGAAAGTAACCACTATTTTCCCCTTATAAATACCGACCCATTCCACCACAAAAAAGGTACGCAGTAATTAAGCCATAAAAAATAGTTGAATTCTTTTTCATAAGGAAGAAACCGATTTGGGGCCATTGGAGCAAACGGTGAGGCACACCCCGCCGTATCACCCTTCAGGTAGTCGCAGGCCGCCTCGGACGATCCGATCCATCATCGCCCAACGGCCCTAAGAGGTCTGTACCCAGCACCTGAAAAGCACCATCACTCACCAAAACTACTATTGAGATCAATGTGAAAACTCTACATAACCAAACTCTAAACACTGAAATCGAAGCTCAAACTTTAACAATCAAGAAAAAGAATGAAGATCTCTAAATTCTAATGTTCAAGTTTCAATGCCAATAAAGTAATAAATAAAACATTATCTAGCTTACTTACTTCAAACTTAAGATCCCATGTGTACAAAAGTCGCTTTACTAGTTTCCTATTCATCTTACTATTCACATAGATCTCAAACAGCAATGTTTTAATCCACATTTCTCAAATATATTAATAAAAATAAAAACTCATCAAACAATGTGCAAAACAAAGTAATCGATCATAAGAAGAAAAGAAAAAAAAAGCTATTTGGATGAATATCTTATACAATGGTGCCCTCCCTTCAAAACACTACCTCCCCCAAAAAATGAAAGACAACTCCTCCTCCTAAAACCTAGCCTCTCTCACTTTGTTCCTCTTTTCCTAAAATGATTCTCCCTCATTTTGTCTTCAAATTTATTTTTCTTTTATACCCTCTCCTCATAAGAGACACCATAACCCTAAAGTCAAGTCCTCCAAATACTTCCATGTGTCATCCTATAAATAGGCCAAAAGTTCTCAACAATTATCATACAATTAAAATAAAGTAAATAAAAGAAACACTAATTTGGGTAAGTTAGGGATGAGTTTGTGGTAGCTTAAGGGTATAGGCTGTAACTTATAAAGGATAAGTGACAAGTCTGGTTTCAAAAGTTATAGGGTTGATTTGGGGTTTATATATGATGAAATAAAGGTTTAGAATGAAGGATTTTAGGTTTAAAATCTAATCTGATTTGATCCGAAAACAACTTTGTTTTTAAATATATTCATATACTTTTGGTTTTTCTATAAGGTGAGAATAGGTATATGTCAATAATTTGAGGTTTCTAAGGTTATGGATGTGTATTTATGGTTTCTAAGTTAAACAGTAATTGAAAGAGGTTTGAAGTATGAAACCAATTAGAAAGTTTCGTTGTGGTTGGATACACTGGATTTGGAAAGTTAAAAGAGAAGATGACGTAGATGAGGAGTTATGCCATGTAAGGAGAGGTACTTACTTCACCACTCAGAATCACCTGCAGATAAGAAGGCTACAAACTCGCTACTTAAGGAATTGGAGAGATTAGAGAACAAGAGAAGTCATACCCAAGGAATCTACCAGGTAAGAATAATGAACTCACACCAAGGAATCCACCCAAGAGATAAGAGAACAAGAGAGAACTTTTAAAAAGAGAAGTCTAAAAATACTATTAAAATTGAACTAATTGTCAAATGACCACATTAGGGGGGTATATATAACCTCATACTTTCTAATTCAAATAAATTGACTTGGAAAACAAGACTTTCCAATTGAAATAAAACTTTGAAAATAAATATTTCTAAAGAAATAGCAACTCACGCTGGGACAGGAAAACAAACTTTCTAAATTAAATTAAGAAACTACTACTTGGACTTAGAGAACAAATCTTTCTATAACAAAACAACTCTAGATCAAAATAGTAACAAGACTCAAAATACTTGGATATAGAAATATATTTGGTGTCTCCAAGGTTTCAAAACCTCCAAAATTCAAATTTTCCATAATGAAGATCTAATTCTAACAGTTTGTTATAGAAGCTCCTGATCACCCTCCTTATAGTTGGGAAAAGACTTGCCTCATCTTCACTATGATACTGCCCTAAAATGTTTGACATTGAATGTAGGCAAGATATTGCTGTCAGCAATTCCAACTGTAAGCATTAATCTAATTCCCAATGCTCAAGGTGTGTCTCATCAATCCTCTAGTTAGGAAAAAGACTTGCCCTCAAGTCTTCACCGTGATAAGGCTTCAAATCCTTAACATTGAATGTATGTAAGATATTGTAGTCATCAGGTAACTCCAACTTATAAGCATTCTCTCCAATTTTCCTCAGGCATAACATCAACAAATTTCTCTAGAATTGGTTTCACTTCTTGTTGGATTTCTTTTTCACTTTTGGTTTCCTCAACAACAACCAAAGGCATCACATCTGAACCATATTTGATTTCCAAATTAGATTTTGACAATAGTGAACTCTTCTCATCTTCTTGTACATGGTTAGATTCAACTACTTCTTTAAAATCTTCCTTGGCCTCATCTTCCTCAATTAGGGCAATCACCTGATTGTGATGATTCTAATCATTACGCCCCTAAACATTACACTTAAAACACTCCTCTTTGAGTTGACTTGACATACTACCTTACTTAAGGAGTGGGGGTAGTTTTAGTACCACTAGGATTCTAAGAAGTAGAACCCTTAACAAACCCTTTTTTAACCACACTCTTAGTTGTAGTAGAATTTCCATACTTTTTTTAAGCCCCAACCTTCAAAGCAAGTTTCATCACATCTTGAAGACTATAATATGGTTGCAAAAAAATAACTCTAGCAATATCATATCTCAAATTAGCAATGTAGTGGGCTATTCATATTTCCTCGGCTTCTTGCAAGTCTCCCTTGATAATTAAGTTTACAAACTTAGCCGAATACTCCTCCACACTCAAATCTTGTTGCTTAAAATTCTGAAATTTGAGATAGGTGTGTTGATGATAGTAAGTGGGAAGGTACCTCATTTTCAACTCTTTTTTCATCTTTTCCCAAGTTTCAATCTTCTTTTTACCATCTTTTTCATGTTGTCTCTTCAAGTTTTTCCACCAAATGGAAGCATTCTTGCACATCTGTTTGAATGAAGAGTAGTTCCAGATTTAAAGATAATGAAAGAATTGATGAAAAGAAAACATATGGCAGCAATGTCTAGCTAAAGGCATAAATTGAGCACATTTACAGATACATCTCAGAAATAATGTCCTAGAAATTACTTGTCATCATATTTCCATGTTCTATTCTGATTTAATTTTTATAGAAATGATTTCCTATTGTTCTCGTGAGGTATAATAATAATTATGAGTTAAACATTTGACGGCTGAAATGAAATTGAGTTGATATATCCAATTTTGAGGTAGAATGTCAAATAATCTATAAATTCTCATTTTGTTTCTTTGTAGTATTTTAATTAGTTTTCAGAATAGATTGATGATATCTATAGAACTAAGAAATTGTGTTAAATTGATCATGCTTGAATTGAGATGTTTTGTTGTTGTTAAACTTGTATACACAAGCATGATTTGAGTGGTCTGAATAAATTGCATACTAAATTGTGTGTTAATTGGTTGAAATTGGTAAACTGCCATTTTGGTTTGTCGCGACATGAGTTTTCTTTGTCGCGACAAAGATCACTCTTGCCTGTCCCAATTAAAGGAAAATATGTCTTAACATAGTGTTTGTTATCGCAAAACATAGTGTTTGTTATCGGAACAATGTAGTTTGTAACTTACAATAATTTGTTGCGATATAAATAAATCCCGATGCTATCATTTTGTCGCAACAATTTTTCACTTATGACACAAAAATCCTTGTCGTGACAATAAAATTTTGAAGTCACATAAATTTTGAAGTTCCAAAGCTTCGTCAATGTCAATAACATAAAATTTATCACGCGCACACGGTTTTTACACACAAAGGAAATTAAATTCTGTCGCTACATAAATTTTGGTGTCACGACATAAATTTAAGGGTTATATTTGTTTAAATGTCGCTGATATAGAGTGGTTTGTTGCAACACTTTAGTCTGTACAATAATTGGGCCTATAAATAGAGAACTTCGAACATTGGGAGTCCAAAAATTTGAAAATCTTTTTTCCTCCAAAAGCCCTAAAAGCTTTCATCTACCTTTACTAAAACCTCCTCTCATTCTCTTCGAAAACCCTAAATCCTAGTCCAGTTAGCTACAATGTCTGAAGCACTAAGTTTGATTCCAAATATGAATGAGATTATGGAGGAGTATGTTGGAAATGAAGAAGAAAACACTTAGGAGCTTCAAACAATAGCTATTCATGAAGAAAGAACTAAAGCTCGAACTGAGGCAGAAACTGAAACATAGTAATTGCCAGAGCGAAATAGGAAGAGGAAGAGAAGTGAAGAAGAAATAGAAGAAGGGGAGGAAGCCGATGAGTTGATATCAGAGAGTGCTGACTTGGTTATGAAGGAAACACTGATGCAGAAAGACTTCATTGGAGAAAGAGGTTTTGTGAAGCTCATATCACCATTTAGAGAGGTGATTGAGAAGAGATGATGGAGTTTGTTCAAGAGCACAAACTAGCCGGGGTTTGCCGCATTGGCCGAGAATTTTGCAAACATGGCAGGAAAAAGAAAGAAAACTGTACAGTGTTAGAGGGAGAATAGGCCCTTCATAGGAAGTAATAACGAGATATCTAAATCATAACAAAGATGGTTCCAAATTCAAAAAGATGCAGAAAGAGCTAGATTACCAGGAAATAGTGGAGTTGGTAACGAATCGAAAGGGTGAGTAGGAAGAACCCATTTGAATCGATTGCCAGAGGATCTTTGACAAAGGAAGCAAAGGTATGGTTCTATTTCCTAGCTTTAGTCTTACTCCCTTCAAAACACCCGAGCATAGTTCGACAGGAAAAGAAAATACTTTTGCAAGAAAAATTATAGAGAATTACATTATGAGCTACCACCGAAACAAATACAAGGGTCTGATCCCACTCCTAGCAACAATCAGAAGGCTATGCATCTCATGAGGTGTTAAAGGAACTTAGAAGAAAAGGAAAGATGTCCTAAAACCTCCCATATAACATTAATTGGAATAACTAGAGCTCCATCAAACAAGGGCAAGAAAAGGTGAGATTGAAATTGGAAGAAGAAAATACAAGATGAAGGGAAAACGTATAAGCTTAGCTTGTGATGAGCTCGGTGAGAGAAAGAGAAGAGAGGCAGAGGACATGAGCCTTAATCCTGAATTCGATTCTGGATAGTTAAAAGAATGTCACCAAGATCCAATCAGCTCAAGACAAAGAAAGCAACAATTCGACATCATGGACATAAGATTAGAATTAGAAGCAGAGGATAAAGAAAAGAGATGACCAACTAAAACTCCAACTGCAGCTCAGAGATGAATATCTAGAAGCAGAACTAAGAAGAAGAGACTAGCATTTGGAAGAAGTAATAAGAAAGAGAGACTTAGAGTGGAAAGAAGAGATAGAAGAGAGGGATGCAATGTGGAGATAAGAGCTAAGAGTTAGAGATTAAATTTTTAGGAAGAATCAGGGAAGTGAGAACATAATCTATGCACAATGTTGGCAGCGAGAGACTATAGCATGAAAAAGGCTCTAGAGGCAAGAGATATAGGATGGCTAAATAGTTGCAACATTGCAAGGATAGCTTGAGACTCAACCCTCAGGAACTGATCAACAACAGGTGTACACTTGAATCAATAGGGAAAAGGCAACGCGAGCTAGTAAAGTGTAATGTAGACATCTTAGATTGGGCCATGAAGACAGTGTCATGCAAGAAGAAAGTGCCACTACCAAACATCCAAATTTATGATTATATACTTTATACCATAGTACCTAAGGATGTGACAGACCCCTTCATACCTTTTACTAACCTTGAGAAACCTGAAAAATATAAAAGGCAGCAAGCACAAAAGGCAATGTCTCCAAGAAAATCTCCAAAAGAAACAAAGAAAAATTAAACCCCTCTTATTTGTTTGTATGATCAGAAAATTTATGTAATCATCTCATGAGTTCAATGAAGTGTCTTTGGTAAATTTTAAGCAACTCCATCTGTTTGGAAAAATTTCGAGTAAACATGAATAATGAGTATCGAGAGCTTCTTGCTTCGTTCTCAAGTTGAATCGATATAATTGTGTCGAGCTGTTTCCTGGTAGGTTATGATTGCCGGGATGATAAAAAAATGAAAGGTTAATCAAAATGAGTTTGCTATAATAGTATAATGAAATGTCAAAACCAAACAAGAAATTGGTAGATGAAATTAGGGTAGGATGATACTTGACTGAAAATGGGAAGTTGTGATGTCATTAATAAATAAGTTGAATTTTAAGACTTAGAAAGATTTAAACAAATGATAGAACAAAATAAAACTCTTAATTTTGTTTTGTGAACAAATAGTTATTATAAACCCCGAAAACTCGTACAAGGTCAAAAAGCACCGAAACTAATTGTTAGGATTATGACATTTTCTGAGATCCATCACAATTTTAATCTCCCTAGACTCCTAGAAATTGTTGGATTATTATTCAAAGCAAAATCCTAGGCAACACAACTAACGGGAAATGATGTAGGTCATCCTTGGAAGTTTGAACCTTTCAAAGCTTACCTTTGTAAATATGCATATGCATATACCCTAGTTCCTGATTTGATCCAAATGTCTATTTCATCACCAACAAGCAAATGAAAAACCTAAATCCTCTCTTAAATCTAATCCTTCAGAAAATACCCTATGGTTTGCCCAAAATTGCCTTGTGAGTGCAAAAGAAGTGGATAATGGAGCAAGTTTAGGGGAATAAGAATTTGGTAATGTGAAGAAGGATAAGATTAAGAAAAGAAGAAAAGAAATGCAAAAAGAAGCTGTGGAAACACAAAGTATCAAGGTAGAATGAGTTTTGTCTTGTAGCCTTCCTCCCTTGAGTAATTAAGTTCTTAGGAGTGTTTCAACATCTAGTACCCTAATACCAACTGATATGGGAGTTGCTAACCCATAGCTCTCTAAAGGTGGTAGAAACCTTAAAAGGGAAAACATTGCACCATTCCATGAACCTTGTAAAGAAATGAAAGTAAAAAGCTTCTAGTCTGAGGAACTGTATGTGAATTCTGAATGTGGTTGTGACACCCCAAATCCCGGGGGTCCGTTGACAACCCACAACCCACTTAAGATTCCGCCATGGATGTCCCAAACTCTGGCATCACACACCATTTATCCCATTTTCCCAGACTCGTGGATTTATCAAAATCAGCAGTCCCTTTGTAATGAGAGTCTACCTAAAATACACCACAGGCATTTTCATGGGAAACCTGGTCCCAATATATTATACAACGACTACACGGTCCATACGAGTAAAATGGCCACGTAGGGCCCATTTATCCATATAAATACAATCTATATCGGGTTACCAAGATTTATTATACTACTTTAATACAAAACATTATATTAAACTCAATATGTTCTAATATAATATACAAAAACATGGATCAAGGCCAATCCGCCCGCTTCATGATGTCGGCCTCTAAGGAGCACCTGGGCCCGCTCCCGCATGTGTCCCGTACTCCGAAGGGGTCCCAACACGACTGGGGTGAGCTAACACCTAGTAGAGATAAGTCCTACAAGGGCTATTCCCCACCTAAATGCACATGAATGGTCAAACAACAAAGCACACACCAACCTAGTGACAATCCCAGCACGTAATCCCACGCTTACATCGAGACGCGACCATCATGCCCCATGCATCAAGTCCTTACCGAATTTCTTAAACATGATTTTGTCATGAATGAAACCATTTCCAAACAAAGGTATTTGTGTTTACCCGTGACAACCCTCCGATATAAACAATGGACACACTGGACATCTACTGTGTGGACAACCCCTCCGATGTATATCAATTGGGCATACTCCGACGATTGACATTATACGGACAACCCTCCGATATAAATAATGGACACACTCCGATAATCTATTTTATGGACAACCCTCGACGATATCACCGCATACTCCGACGATCGACATCAGGACAACCCTCCCGATATTGTAGTGGACATACTCCAAAAATAACATTGCCGGGTCAACCCTCCAAACAATTATCTCAAGAAACCACCTCACGACTCACTTCTACATCGCTCTAGTGGTGCCTCAATGCATATGAAATGGAATGAGTCATTTCCATTTCCTTAACCCGCAACACCATGCAAAACCGTGATCTCCGCTGACTTCACTCCAAAGTACGAAGTCCACAACCCATTCACCAAGGATGGAATGACAACGACTACGCACTCACACCCACACCATGCAATGTCTCGCACCGCCAGTAAATGCAACGTGTCACGCACTCTAAGTCATGCCCAATGTATAAAGACCTCATACGGGACACCCTATACCGTACACTCCACCGTGTACCTTGGACACTCATGTCTAATGCACACAAAAGTCCATACATTCATTAAACGTTAATATACCTGCAGTCATAATAACATTTATCACATTCATGTCAACACATCAAACAAGCATGCATCAACATCATTTCGACTACTACTTAGACAAGTAATGTCATAATCAAATCCCTAGGCTACATCATGGCGCATAATGCCCAATAAACTAGCCTACAACATGCCATGCAATAGCCATGTCCCCACGAAAACACATCACAAACCCAATATATTAGAGCACACATATTGACATCCAAGCATGACACCTCTTAACCAAGAAATGCCATTTCAATCAATCACACAACACATGTTAACATTTCATCAAGTCACTACCTAGGAAAGTAATGACACACCTCATTCCTAGGCTAATTCATGGCATATCATGCACCTAAGATAAATTTCATAACCTGCCATGTAATGGCCACTTCAAGACACAACTCCCCTCACATCCACATAACCAACAATTAGCACACTTAATAACAACTACCTTTTCAAAAATTATGGAGCCCTAATTGCCAGCGCCAGCAATTTCTCATTATGGTCAGGATTATATACTCCAAGATCTTTCCATAGAGTCCAAGAACACTTAAACTGGAGTCTTACCAGAAAGTTATGGTCGCCCGCAGTCGGTGTCTATATGAACAAGAAATGAATGCTAACTTCCATGCAGAAAATACTCGTTGCTGGTATCTGATCAATATGAGTTCCAATTTTATCGTGGCTTATATGATGACTCTCAGAGTTCGTGCATTTGCGGAGTCCAAGAACGCCCAAAACGGAAGTTTCTGACTTGAAAGTTATGGTCGCCCGTTTCGAGGCTCAGATGAACAGCGGATCGCAAAGAACGTGAAACTCATGAACCGCTTTCTTCCCGTGGCCTCCTTGCAAAGCTCCCGCACATGCTATATTTTCCTACCCAAACTCATCCCAAACAACCTCTTTCACCCGACAACAAACCCATCCCAATCGAGTCCACACCATCCATAAACATGGCACAAAACCTCGTCCCAAACTCAACCCGAAATCAACTAACAAAACAACTCCAAATCAAGAAATACGACATTTTTGTGTTCTAGAACACAATCCCAACAGCCCTTAGGCCCAAATCCGACCAAGACAATATTTAGATGAAATATAAACCCAAGTAGAAGGTTCCTACCTCTTGAAGAGAAGATACAACCTTGAGTCCTGCTAAGACCCGAGACCTGACGGCCTTCCCCGAACTTTCGTCAATCTTCGATTTAAAATTTTGATTTTGGTGTTCACGCTGCTACCTCGACGAGTACTGACTTAGCCCTGCCGACAGAACCGAGCTGCCACGGTCAGAAATCTTAGAGAGAAGATATGGTTTCTCCTCACTAGATTTTCTTCTCCAAACCCGAAATCTTCTGAAACCGCGTGGTCAGTTTCGTGACCCACGCATACCTCCTCGGGCCAA
Source organism: Tetrastigma voinierianum (assembly GCA_016808115.1). Taxonomy (NCBI): domain Eukaryota; kingdom Viridiplantae; phylum Streptophyta; class Magnoliopsida; order Vitales; family Vitaceae; genus Tetrastigma; species Tetrastigma voinierianum. Next base: position 200,385 of record JAEQBH010004740.1, read on the forward strand.
GTAGATGTACCTAAACTTGGCCTCAGCTGCATTCCACCACCCAATCTCCGTAGATCATAGAGCGAAGGTGGAGATTTTCTCTCATTTCTCTCTCTAACTCCACCCACTGTCCCAATCCGAAAATGCAAGCCAAAAATTTGATTTCTCCTCTTTTCCCATTTAAGTTTAAGTTGGACGCAGGGCCCACTTTACGCCACAGGTCCACAACCCGTCCGGGGTTCAAGCTTCTATCCCTAAATTAATGATTTCTTTTCACTAATTCATTTTCTAAAATGAACTTAACTCCGCTATTTCTAACTCTAGATTTTAAGGAAAATCTCGTTTCTATGTGGTTCTTAGATACCTAACTTAAAAATCTGGCAAAGAATTCCCATCACCTAGGACCAGCTAAACTTTTCTGAGTTACTCGCGTGAGGCTTGAGCTCTGTAATTTAGGCTCGAACCATTTCAGCAATTTATTATTTAATTTTAATTTTAATTTTTTTTTATACTTTTAAAAAATTTTAAAATTTCCGGGCTTTACATAATTGGTCGGTGAGAAATGCCACAAAGGAAATGTATGCAAATGATGCACCAAACCAAGCTATGTGCCAAGATTGATATCGTGAAAATGGAAAAAAGTAAGGCAAATATGTGAGTGAGTGTGCAATCCGTAAACTTTGTTCATAAATGCCCACTTATCTATCCAATTATCTAAGTCACACATTACAAGCCTAAAAGACCTAATTGATCTTGAAGGTTATACTTGTTTACATTAGTGGAGAATAATATGACCAACAAGCCTATGAGACTTTAAAAAAGCAGGGAGAAAGTCATTATCTGATTAGCATCTCAGAAGATTAACTAATTTGGCAAATTGAAGAAGAGAGAAGATCATCACACACTCACTAATTCAGGTAATGATTAAATTGTTTACATTATATGAATTATTTGTTTGTTTAGTGAACTTAATTGAAAATCTTTTTCATTCTTGATTTGAAACTTGTTCAAAGTATTTAGACTGATTTATGGATATTAAGAAAAAAGAAGGTCTGGTGCAAAACAGAAAGTCCTTAAAAATAAAAGCTGAATTGTTTGAGGACAAACAAAATTTTTTTTTCTTTACTTGGGGACAAGCAAAACTTTAAGTTTGGGGGAGTTTGATGAGTCCAAAATTCATCCATTTTTAAATTCATTTTTCATGCATATTTGAAAGTTTAAGGTCCAATTTAATGATAAATTATAAAATCTTCACCTAGATTTATGTTTTGTAGGAAATTAAAGAAAATAAGCAAAACCCAATAAAAAAAAATCAACTAAAATGGCTAAGGCAGGAAATACAGAATGTTGCGACATTTCAACATTATGTCTAGACAAATGTTCAAGACAGCCAAGAGAAGTTTGTTGCTATAATCAATTTTTTTTTCACAACATCGAGCATGAAGATTGCCCAAAAGTAAAGTTGCAGAATGTCGTGACAATTTAAAGCTATTTTGGGACCTAGTTAAGGCAAAAGAGCCAAATGAATGTTGTGACATTTATGATTTATGTCGGGGAAAAAAGTCAAGGGAACATCAAAAATATGTCGCGACACCCAAAAACTCTGTTGTGATAGAGAGTCAGAAGAATGCCTAAGATAACAGTTAAAAGATTGTCGCGACATAATATGTGAAGAAGTACAAGAAAAATGTCGCAACACATAAATGAATATAGCAACAAAATTGAGAATGGAAGGCAAGAAGAATCTCGCGGCACCTGATAACTCTATTACAACAAAGAATAGGGCAAATGGAAGAAAAACTTTGTCACGACGTTTAAAACTCTGTCATGACAAATGAAGAGAGAAATCAATGAAGACACATTGAAACAATGTCGTGACATAAAATTCTGATCAATGGATATAAAGAATCAGAAGGGGAAGAAATTCTATCATGACACAAGCGAACTTAACATATGGTTTGCTGCATAAAGAAGGCAAGTCATGTTGAGTTTATCACAACAAAGATTTTGATGTTGCGAAAAACATTTCAAAGAGGAAAATTCAGGCATGAAATATGTCGTGACATTTCAAAACTATGTTTGTACATACAGCCTGAGATTGAACACTATAAGGCATGGAAAATTTATGTCGAACAAAGAGCAAATCAGGTCATAACAATCACAAAATGAAGTTAGTTGAACTCTGTCATGACAAGAATGCTTATGTCGCAACAAATTATTCTAAGAATAACATTATAAGGCAAGAAAAATTTGTCGTAACATGGAAAAACTTTGTCATGAAGTTACCACTCAAGATAGTTTATAAGAATGTTACACAAACTCACAAAACATGAAGACATAAGAATAGAGATTTATGTCGCGATGTTCATAACTATCGCACAAACATGACAAAAGGCGCATTGAAGGAAGAAACAAGCCACAACCCAACAACAACAAAGCCTGAAGACACATGTGAAGCTGCAATGTCACGACATAGACAAACAATGTCGCGACAAAGAGACTCATTGGGCCTGCATGGAAATCCACAAATTCAACCTCGAATTCAAGCCCAGCATTCAATAACCTTATAAATAGAAAAGGTGAAGGCACAATGCACAACGAGGATCGAACCCTAAACATTCTAGGGAAGGACTGAAGTCTCATTGTATATATTTTATCTTTCTTTTATTTTCTTTTATTTTCTTTTCTTTTTAATCAAAGTAATTTGACCATGACCATGGAGCTTAGATTACTAAGCTTATCTAGTTTTCACTTAGCTGCTCGAATTCTTAATGGAAATCGAATTTTTTCAATCATTGATTTCAGCTTTTGATTCAATTTCTAATAGAATTTTGTTTTGACTAATCACTCATTGTGATTTGTGGATCCATTTTAGTGCCAAGCATCCTCTCAAAGGAATTATGTTTTGAATATCTTTTTTGTTATTCATTGAAGTCGTGAGAATGAACACTGGATTAATCTAATTGATATTGCTCTTGTATTGAAGGTATTTTGAATATCATTAGTTGATACCTAGAAAGAGCTATATCCTTGCTCTAATTTCTAGGATCCCTCTGAGCGACACTGAGATGGATTACTTGAGAGCAAAGAACAGCCACTTGGGGGTATTTTGCATTGATATTCATGAATTAATGTACTAAGTGTAATTTCGATACTCACAATTGTCGTTCCACCCGTGACGCCCCCCAAATCCAGGGTCCCGACAACCCGTCAACCCGCAATCTTGCAGGATTCTCAAAGTGACCCGACAACATCAAGTTGTGTCCCATTTATCTAGATCCATATTTTCACAAAAAAATAGGCAGAGTCTCCTGCAGTGGGCTCTACCTAACATACAACCCGCATAAGATAATCATAACAACCCATCCAGTGGGTCTCAATAGAAGTAGTATTGACCATACAGGGTCCATCTGCTCATATCCCCAATATACATCCTTTTACCAGGACCCATTCATTCACATTTAAATCTAAAATATGAAAACAAAACACTCGACATAAATTATAAGAATTCGATCACAAAATTCTCTTACCATAATTACACACTTAATTATTTAGACACAAATTCTAAAAGAATTTAGTTACAATTCTTTATACAAAATATTTGTCCAAAGGTAATATCAAGGCCACACATCGCCTCCTTCATAATCATCATACCTCGTTGAGCACCGTCTCCCTATACACCCCGTAATCGAAAGGATCCCACGATGTGGCGAAAGCACCTCTAGTAGAAAATTCTCCTACAAGGGCTACTCCCCACCTAAATGCACATGCAATGACATACATGCATCAAATCACATTTCATGAAGAAAATGCAATCCTATATGGAATATTGACACGGCGCATGAGACGAGACTCCATGCCCATAACCCGAGCCCAACCTGGCACCTACATGATGCAATGTCAAGTGAAACTACAATGGTAAGTCACCAATGACTTTAATCCATTGGACAACCATTTATTATTAATTTCATCAAATCCCATGTGTTCAGGCAGCGAATTTCCTGAGGTCTCACCGCGAAGCCAGACGCTTCCGATTAATTCGTGGAATTTTCATCACTTGATACATATGTTGCCCAACCAAGAATAAGAGGGAGGGGATCTAATCCATCTTGTTTCACCAAACACACAAATTTATTATTATTATTTTACGACCTCGTGAGTCTCAATTTTATACGTTGTCCCAATTTCTGAGCTCACTACACATTTACCAAGAATGGTGAATAACCAATACCATGCACACACACCCGACTTGACGCGATGTCACCGTGCATATGAAATGCAATTATGCCATTTCATGCTATGTTTTGTTACATAAACAATAAGAGCTACATGCAACATTGATAAATTCCGGATAATTATATTTTCTATATATAATTTTCATTCATCACAATTTTCATGTTAATACATCAAGCAAGTATATTTTAACATGATTTTTACACAACAAAAGATGGTATTTTATTTATATTTTTCTAAAGAATAATACACAAATGGCCTAAATTCGAACCCACATAAACAAGGCATTCGAAAGGGTAGGGTATCCTAATCAACAAAATTTATATTCATTTCCACCGCCAGTAGCATGGCTATCGCAAGATAGTGGTTCTAGGGTCGAACACAAGGATGGGTTTTCTTTGCACAAATGAGTTGCAGTTAAGGCCAAAATGGTGAATTCGTTTTGGATTTAGGGTTTTTGGTAAAACAAAGGTTAAAAATAAAACTGAATAAAATGAAGTAAAAATGTAAAAGAAATCTCCTCATGTCATCAAAGCACTGTCGGTTCTAATGGAACCCAGGATTTCGAGTCTTTTCTTCTGGGCTGGGAGATTAGACTTAGTCATCTCCCGAACCTGATCTCATTTAGCTATAAAACTTCAACCCTTAATAACTATCCTTTAAAAATGGTATTCATCGAGCATCATGGTCTCGCATGCTGCAAAACAAGTCTCCTCGACTCACCTTCCTTAATAACTAATAGATGATAATCAATTAAACTTCAATGATCTAACAATAAACATCCACTTAACCCTAAAAGATTATCAAACGTGGATCATCTCAAGGTGCACCATGATTTAAAACCCAGAGTTAGAAGGAAACACAAAAATGATAATGAATAATGCGCAGAACAAGGAGAACCCCGCCATCACATCTCCTTTGCCCAATGACCTTCCTCTTCAAGGAGAGGGATTCTAACACTCATCCTCTAAGTCATCCTCGAGGCCGTCACTAGTGAGAGAAAATGAAAGAGCTGGAGCTGCCAAATCTTTCCCACAAGCTTTATTAAATGCCAAAAGAAAAGTCTCCCAAAAGAAACTTATTATAATGTTCCCGTCTGGGGCTTTATAGCCAAAACCCAATACAGTCACAAGAAACCAAAACAAGGGTCCATTACAGGGGGACATAAGGAATTGAGGTGCTGAAAATCCAAAAGTGATAAAAAGTAAGCCAAAAAGTCAAAAGCAGAAAAACAAGAATAAATGGAGGTTGCTGAAATTTCACAGTGTTGTTAAATTTCAACCCTTACAAATTTCCAAGGTGTGGTGATTCATTCTGCCGTTGTTTGCTCTTCCTCGTTCATCTAGCTCTAAGTCGAACTTAGATTCTCCAGTACGAGCGCTAATTCAATAAATTTCCTACAAAACAACAAAACTCGCTACAAAAATTTGATTAGTATATCATAGGTCCTTAACATGTCAATCGGGTTAATTAGGTTGATTAGTACACAAAAAAGTGCTCAAACCTGTATTAATAAGGGTGTAAAATAGCACTTTTTGGGTAGTGGAATGATTCCCCCAACTCGACACACACATTACTACCCCTTAGCAATAGAAGACAAAGAAGAAAGCAAGAAGATCGGGCTATAAACATCCAAACATGTTTCAAAAAATGAAGATAATGCCTAACTTCAACAAGAGTTACCAAAACTCGCCCAATAAATCTATCTCAAGGATGTGCATGCCTCAAAACCATAGGTCTCAGTCGACCATCAACCTATTTGAACTGTGTCTCATGCACATGAGGACTCCATATGAGTAAAATAGCCACGCGAGCCCATACATCCATAATAACAAATATAAATCAATTATACATAATAGTTTACAAGATTAGTCATACTTATACAATATTCATTCAATCATTATTTACAAACATAAAAATATTAATCAAAGCTATGTCATTTCATGTGATTTAACAATACTGATCAAACGCCAATCTATTTATTATTTTGCATCTACATTTATGAGATTCAATACATATAAAATTAATTGTCAGTCAGCATCATATCAACAAAATGAGATCCAATATATTATAATGGGTTTCAAGAGTCATATCACTTAATACAAAACATATTAAAATTAAGAATTCTAATACATGTTTTACAAAATATATCTATCAAAATACATGTCGTTTCTTCAAAAGGTTCTAATGAGCGCCATCTTCCGAACACCTTGTACCTGAAAGGGGGATTCCACGACCGGTGAGCAATGCCCGCTGATAATTCCTCACGGGTTACTCTCCCACCTATGCACATGTAATGGCAAACTAACACACTTACAAATGGCTGATCCTACCAATATCTGATGTACATGAAATGGATGAGAATGGGACTCAGCCCTTTCCCACTTGAGCCTCACCGACTTCACATGCCCGTCGGCGTGAGAAAACCCTTTCTTCAAAAACAAAAGCTATGTCTTTGAAAACATACCGAGTTTCAGAAAACATCGACAACCTCCCTCCGAGGTGAATTCTGCAAATTCAAAAATACGGGCCTCTCTCGACGTGAACCCAAGGACAACTCTCCAAGGCAATTTTCCAAAATCTCTCGAAATCTTTTCACAACCATTTTCCTTTTCTTTAAGGCCATGCACCTCACACCTATTGTTCTATGTTACCCTCCCATATGAAATGTATTATACCATTTTCATACAACACATGCCAATATATCAATCACATAAGATCAATAAAATTGCCACACAACCATGTTATTATTCATGAAGCAATAGCATCAAAATTAGCTCATACTGGCCAAGAAACGCTTTAATTTCCAATGGCTCGCACAATAATTATATTTACATCTAAACATCATTATAATTACATTAAATTCACTTGATACGGTTCCTTCCGCACACGCTCCAAGCCATTCATTCAAGCAATATTTTGCAAACAACTCACATGGACAATTTTTAGTCCAACCATCAACCCTGATCGGTTAATAGTTCTCCTAACAAGCATGTGTTGTCCCCGAAAACCCAAAAAATTTCAAAGATTCTGCCCCCACTGACGATCGAAAACTCATGGCCATTTCTACCAAACACTCCAACCACAATTTATAAATATTACATCCAAGTGCACACAAGGACTATTTTCAGTCCGGAAAGAGATCAGTCCGTGATCGTCCAAAACTGTCCCGCACTTCCAGCCAAAGCATTCCTACTCGGATCGAACAAACTACCACTACTACTCATACAATCCAAAACCATTTTAAACCATTTTAATGGCTCTTAAAGCCCAGAAAATAAAGCCGAGTGAAGACCCACCTCCTGGAGTTGTCGAAACTCCCTGGCAAGTGCCAGTGGCAGCACTGCGACCAGACACTTTGTCTCTTGGTTCTCAGGGATGCGGCGGTCAGAACAGGAAATCTAAGAGAACTTGGACTTTCTCTCTCTAATCCTTCTCCTCCTCTGGGGATCCCGATGAAATGAAGAGATGTCTTCTTTTCTTAATTTATTCATTTTTGTCTCATTTGCACATGTCGACCTTGGCGAGTTGGATTTGATAGGATTACCATATCCTCTTTGTCACACTTTGGATTTTCAATAAATGGCATCATGCCTTGACTTACCCCATAGCCCACTTGAGCTCATGTTTGACTAATTTTGCACATACATGTCACTCACGTGAGCCACTCAAAATGTGCAGTGTCGAGCGCACTCTCGGTGCCTCAGCGTGAAATTAGACTTTCTTGATTGACGAAACGGCGTGGTAGCGTTGTGGCTTGATTCCAACGGTGAAGTTCGTTTCGTCATCAGAGATCTGAAAAATTCGGATCTGACCCGAAATTACCGTTTTACCCTTTTTGGAAAATTAGAATTTTCTCGGGTTTCAAATCCTCAAAACGACCCTACAGTGAGTGTTCGTCTCTCGAGACTCTCACATTACCCCAAGGGGATCACGACGGGAGTACTTGATGCCCGGTAGTGATAATCTCCCTACGAGGTTACTCCGCCTAAGTGCTTTCATCTGATGTAAACACGCACATTAGTGAATTCATGATTCTACTCGAATGTCTACGTGTTGCAGATCCATGGCGAGTCCTCACCCAGGCTCTCTCACGCATACCTAAGCCAATTGAGAAATCGCATTTACTCAAAACAAAAGGTTTTAATTTCACGAGGCTTATAATACCAATTCAGATAAAATTCCTGTTGGACAACCTCGAGGTGAATTCTTGGATAATCCTCCAAATTAAAACAGGTCATGGGTGTCCTCTGAGATGACGTTTGGACAACTCTCGAGAGCAATTGAAAATCTTCCCATGAAATCCTTTAGCAACCACGCTTCATATGCGTCATGCACTCACACTCATCATTCTAGGTTACCCCAAAGGCATATGAAATGCAATATGTCATTTCACAACAATTCATGTTAATATATTAAGCATACATATACTAACAGAATTTATACACAATCAACATGATATTCACTCATAGTAATAACACCAAAATTAGCTTACATGGGCTAATAAACAATTCGGTAGTCCATCTTAGAGCAGCCCAAAGAATCACACAAATAGCACACAACAACACACATCACATAAATGCCCAACCTCGGTCTCGTAATCGTTTCACTTACCACACTAGGGATTTTCTCACTCGCCCCAATTCTTGAACTGAAACACGCTATTCAGCCTCGTAACCCTATCCATCAAAATGGCCTAAATCTAATGAATAAAACAAGTAGGAGAAAACCCCTACCTCCCGGAGTTTGTCAAAACTCCACAAAACTGGTACCCACGGGTAGCTCTTGCAATGGGGATCAACTTTGCCTCTTGTCTCGCCAGGATTCGACGGTCCAATCGTCGAAAAACCTAGAGAGAAGGTAGACTCTCTCTCTCTAAAAACCTTCCCTTCCTTCTTCTCTTTCCTCTATTTTCTCTCCTTTTCCCTCCCAAACCGCCTGGGAGAAGCAACAAGAGAACTGTCTCTCTCACTCATTACATGTCAAGCTCCCATTGGTTGACTTAGACTCCCCTTATCTCTTATCCATCTACTATGGATCTTTGTCTAATGACATGATACCATGTGTCTCTCATGGGCCCCATTTGAGCTCATGGTTGACTCATTCTGCACATGACACGTGGCACCTCTTGAGCCACTCACAATGTGCCAAGTGTCCCACACCACTCGTGCCTCGAAAAACGTGAAATTCGATTGTCTCGGAATTCAACGAAATTCGACGTGATATCAAGATTTCGTGAGACGATTCCAACGGTGAAGTCCGTTTCGTCATCCGAGGTCTAGAAAATTTTGATTTTGACCGAAATGACCATTTTACCCTTTCTTAGTAGGTTTGGATTCTCCGGGGTCTCACAGGGTGTGTGCTATGCAAAGTTAAGTATCAAAACAATGTCAACTCCTAGAGAACCAACCTAACACCTTCCACAAAAACCTAAGTGTTAACTTGATTAGTTTTCAAAAATAATATGTCAAACTGTCCTCTCCTCCCAACCTAGCTCTTGTCTAAACCTAGTAGACTAACCAACCTCAATAGATCAGGACCCAACTTTATTCCATAACTTTCTTTTTGTTTTCTTTTTTTTCTTTTTTTTGTAGAGGTGCAATGCTGAGGGTATTGAGCTCACAAGTCTCCATGTAGCGGGGTTCCACCGATGACTCCCAACCAATTAAGGCTTAGGGCATCAAGTCATAAGGATCTCTCAACCACTAACTCTTCAAGTCTCGCCCCGGACTTTTAATGAGCTAGAAACTCCAGCACCTACAATTTGCTAAACTCCACCTATCCACCCATGTAACGAGCACAAAGTCGGTGACTTCCAACCAGTTGGTTTAGGGCACCGAGCTTTAAAGACTTTCGTCATATACCCCTCGAACCGTGCTCATGTTTCAAGAGACAAAGCCATTACAAATTTTCCTTTTCTTTTCTTTTCTTTTCTTTTCTTTTCTTTTTATTTTCTTTCTTTTCTTTTCTTTTCTTTTTCTTTTTGAAAGACTCATCGGGTCTTTTATTCAGGGGTCCTAACCTATTAAAGATGGTCAAAAGTACTAGGCCGGGCTTTTGTAGGGTTTAGGAGGGTAGGCAATTTTTCAGCATATCATTGAAATCTAATGTGCACAGTGTGTGATTAGTTCAATGTGGAAGAAAAAAAGGTTGAATTTAATAAGAATTTCAATGGGTTATCAACTTAACTAAGCATAACACCATTCTAACATCAACAACATTGGAACAAAATTTCAATTTCTTACATTGTAAGCTGGGCATTACAAAAAAAAAAAAAAAAAGTTTTCTGAAAATGAGAAATTAAAAGCATAAACTAGGAACTAGAAACATGAATTCTATTGTAAAAAAAACTGACTAGCAAGCCATTCAACTTAATAAAATATACTTGCTAAAAGCATGAATCAACACTTCCTTCTTTAACTCTTCCCCCAACCGAATTCTATAATGTCCTCAATGTGGTTATGGAATGGAAATTTAAGGGAGGAAGTAATACCTCCTTGGAGAAATGTAGCCTGCTTGTAGAGATAGAACCACCAAACAAAACAAAAGAGAGGAAAAGTGTTAAACAAAAATATTAACAGTGCAAAATATGATTATGTTACAAGAATAGAAATCAAAAAAGATAAAAATGTGCTTCCCAAAGAGGCCTTATTCATCCCATTTGGGTTTCAAATGACTGCTGGAAGAAGAAAATAGAGGTTGTAAGGACCAATTGAGCATTTTGAAAAATTATGCCCTTATCATAATCTCAAAATATTTTCTGGCCATATTTAGATTCTACACTCTAAGCTTTCCAACGATACCAAAATTACCTAAAATGGAGGTTGATGAAAAGCTATGGCAAAGAAATAAGGGTGCAGAATTAAATGCAAAATCCCTGTGGTTGTGATTTTTTTTTTTATATATATATATTTTCAAAGACAAATTTTTTTTCAGAGACAAAGAAAATATATATATCTATATATATATAAAAGAAAAGAATTTAATTTTTTTTTTTACTACACTGTCTCGCTACGTTGTTCCTCACAGCTAAAGGCTTTTGGCTTTTTTTTGTTTTCCCTAAATTGCTATCGTACAAGGGTTGCAAAATTTTGCAACCCTTGCGAAATTTACTCTGGAACTCCCCTGCTAAAGAATTTAAGCACAAACCTGCAAAAATAAGGCAAGAAAAATTAAAGAAAAATGCAGAAAAATGAAAAATGAGCTAAAAACAAGGATTAAATTAAAATTAGAGGAAATCTAAAGAGAAAAACTAAATAAATCAAAATAAAATAAAAATAAAACCAAAAAAAATCAAAACAAAAAAGTGGGGGAGACTAAGTCCTCCCAAACCAGTTTTTCAAGCCTTTGAAGGCTGCCGGAACTAGTGGAGTTGGTGTAATTATTGAGATCCAGGTGCTCCAAATCTGAACCAAGATGGTTTCAGTATGAGCCATCCGTTGTACCATGCAATATGAGTAGTTGTTAATGTCTGTGATGTAGTGGCGAAAGTTTGAACAGAGGCCACTAACTTCCTAAAGTATTGCACAGCAAGCATGGGATGGCCTTAGCAAAGAGGGTGTTTCAGTGTTGAATGTGTCATAAGTGTAGGCAGATGTGCACCGGGTCGAGGGGCGCCGCTAACAATGGGCTGTCGGTGGCTCAAGTGTTGACACTAGGATTCAATTTTGTGGGAAGTGGTTTAAGAATAGGCTTTTGGGGCTCTTCCACTACTTCCTTTCCACGGTTCTCCTGGCCAAGAATGGGGAGATTGCTTTTACTTGATGTTTACAAAACTTCCTCCACCGGTGTCAATCGTGCACTCTTTCTCCTGATTCTCTCTTCGTGAACACTTCATCAAGTGAGCCTTGAAATGGAGTATTGCAAGATGTCAATTTTCTGATCAAGGTCACTTTGAAGCCCATCTAATTTTTGGTTCAGAGAGCTCTCCACAATGTCAATTTTGCTCTCCATTATGTCAATTTTCCTCGATCAATGCATTCACCGTCTCGCTCCTCTATAAAAGTACCCACCAATTTGCCTCCAAGCCTTCCGCATTGCTTCGCTTCAACTGAAGAAGTTAACTGTGGTGGTTGTGGTGGTTGAGGAGTTGAAGGATACTGTGGATGTGTAGGAAATTCATACAGTGGAGGTCTTGGTTTCCATGAGAAATTTAGGTGGTTCCCCCAACTAGGGTTGTAAGTACTGCTATATGGTACATCAGTTTGAGGCACCATGCAGGAGGGTGCACTCACCCATGGGGGTGCATGTAATCCCTCATGGACCTATATGCATTGAGGTTCCTCTCCACTTCGCTGGCTCGTCGTTTCTTCCTACAGGCCCATTTGATCTTAAATTGTGCTTTCTGATTAAGAATATGCTGTGGGAATATTGATTCTCACCAATCGCCTACCGAGGCTACATTGAACATACACCCCGATCAAAGACAGACAACACTGCATAACACAGAACAACTACCTAAAGGTTTTTTTTTTTTTTTTAGAAAAAATATAAAATGTGAAATGAAGCTAAGTGAATTATCAGTAAAATTACTAAAAGAATGATAAAAGAAAATTCACCAGATCTTGTGATGAGGATCACAAGTGTTCAATATGTTGTCATTTTCTCTTAGGATATAAGAAAGGTAAGGACAAAATAATAGCTAATGCTTTATCCCAAAGGTACACACTTCTCTCTACTCTTGAGGCAAAGGTGCTTGGTTTTGAGCATGTGACAAATTTGAATGAAAATGACAATGACTTTGCAACTCATTATAGGGAATGTGAAAAATATACTTTTTGGAAATTCTATAGACTAGATGGGTATTTGTTTAAAGAAAATAACATTTGTGTGCCCAATAGTTCTATGAGGGAGTTGCTTGTTTGTGAGGCTTAATGGGACAATTTGGTGTTAAGAAAACACTTGACACCTTAAATGAACATTTCTTTTGGCCTAAAATGAGGAGAGATGTGGAAAGAATCTGTTCTAGGTGCATAACACGTATGAAGGCCACCCAGAGTGCTCATGGTTTGTATACACCCTACTGCTCCATTCGCACCTTGGGTAGATATTTCATGGGCTTTATTCTGTTAAAGGTTGCCTGTGGGATCAAAGAGTGGAAAGGGACTCATACATTTTCATAGCTGCAGATGAGGCTTTCTCACATTTATTGCTGCTGCAACAAAGATTCAAAATCCAAACCAGCTAATCAACACGTCACCCCATGGAATTATCTTAACACTGCTGGTATCCAATATTTATTAAAAATCAATCTCAAAAAGAGTCTACCTGTTATCAAAACAGATTATAATTCATCTCAAAAATACCCCAATATATCCAAATATCCAAATTATATCCAATCATCATATTAGTACAATGCCACTTTTCAAATGCAATCATACCTTCATAATACATACTAACTATGAATCCAACTATATACCAAATAGTTATAAGAGTTACAATATTTTCACTCTTATACAATACATATATTAAAATTAGACATTTCAATACATATATAAATCATCAGCCAAAGCTACAACCCGCTTCTTCCTAACTCAATCCCTAGGACGGCCGCCCCGCATGCTCCCACTGTGAAAATAACATCCCTCGAGCCACGCTTAGTAGTGAATCGCCTGTAAGCCGTGGGCTACTCCACCCAAGTGCGCAACGCTCCAATATAAACACACATTCGCTAAATGCATGATCCTACTCAATGTCTAACTCATCATCTCGCACTGAAGTCATCGACTCCTCACACTCCGCCTAAGCCTCGATGAGAACTATTATTTTGTTTGTTTCCAGTGGACAACCCTCCGATGTATATATATATCAATTCGAGCCGCTCCATCATTGATATTATTTGTGGACTACCGAAGCGTATATCAATCAAGTCGCCTCCGACGCATTGATATTTTTAGCTCGACTACCCCTCCGATAATTAACATTTTAGACAACCCTCCGAACCATTTTCTAGACTCACTCCTATAGTCCTAGGGTGTTCCAACAGATAAGGGAATGCATGTATGCCAATTCCAATACAGTCTAATTCACATGCAAATATATAAACATGCATATATTTACAAAACATTCAATTCACACAATCATGTCATGTAAATTCTCATTTCATACATCAAAATTAGCTCACTTGGGCTAATGATCAAAACACGGAGCAATTCTACTTGAATTACTTGACTAAATATATTAATTCACAAAAATTATTTTGAGAACACTGTTTCGGGAATAGTGAAACCCTCGGTTACTATTCCCGAAAAATCACAAATCATCGATTCACTTAGTGAACCCGAGTTTCACGGCCATTTCCGGCCTCATACATATCAAAACATCATTTATTTCACAATTTTCATAATCAACCAATCAAACAGCCCCTAAAAATAGTCACGGGCTGCATCATGGCTCCAAAATATATCAATCTCAGTCCAGCCAGATTCCATCAAACGGCCGCTCGCGCCTTATACCAACCGAAACATCAAAACACTTAAATAAAGTGTAAAACCCAAGTAGGGAGAAACCCCTACCTCATGGAGTTTGAGGAAACTCCCTAAATTCGGTACCCACGCGAAGCCCTCTCCGCGTAGAGCAGCTTTCCTTCTTGTCCCGAAGACTGTCGACGGTCGGATTTGCCGGAAAACTAGAGAGAAGTGGCTCTCTCTCTAAAACTAAAATGAAAAATCTGCTGCTGCTCCAAAAACCCGTCCAGCCCACTGCATCACTTTGCCTTTAATTGGAGAAGAACACTATGCATGTTTTGTCTTTTTCCCACTTAAACAATTCCATTAATACCCGCGTCCCTCTTTTCCCGCTTTGACATTCTAAGACTATCTCGGTCATTCATTTTTATTTCATTTCCTCTACTCATGCCACTTATGCATATACATGAGTACGCTAAGTATATGTAAATTTTCGTCAGATCGGGAAAATCGCTTTACGGCAATCGAATCGCGATGCCTCGAAAACGTGTAAATCTCGAATCGCTCCCTGACCCGACGAAATTTATGTGCCAGCTAGATTCTCGCGAGACGATTCCAACTGAAACTGCTTCATCATCCACGATCTAGAGAATAAATTCTGGATTTTTAAACCGAAATAAATAATTTTGTAATCGAAATTACGATTTTGCCCTTTTCTAGAAATCGAATTTCGTCTTACATTCTCCTCCTCTTAAAAGGAATTTCATCCCGAAATTCAGGACAATTACAATCACTCACATGCATATGCAATCGTGCACTCTACCATGCATAAACAATCATTTTAAATCTTAAACGATTAAACCACGACTCATCCCTAAACAAGAAGGGATAGGCTGCCGCATCGTGTCCCTCACGCTCCCACGTGACCCCTCCACCCATAGTGCCCATAGCACCCTCATTCAGCCTCACGGTCTCAAGGCCGCAAACCCGATCACGCGCTTATCAACAATGCACACCGGTCCCTCCCCGAAGGTCCCATCCGTGTCAACCTCAATCCGTCCCTCAATCCACTACATGAGCCGATCCGAGTATACCGAGCATGAAGACGTGAAACACCTCGCGGACACCGACATGTCAGCCGTAACGCCTAACCAGACGCTACGGCGCTCATCCTCCGAGTGATCCCTCGAAGGTCCAATAAATCCGGCGATAGCTTCGCGCTTGTCGAACCCGACCACCTCCTTTAGGCACACTCAAGAAGACGCGGATCCCCAACCTCGAACTCTATGGTCGACGTCGCACATCCGTACAGCTCTTCGCCGCTCCGAGTCGTGAGAAGATCGCTCGTCAGATCGCTTCACCTTCCTGAGGTGTCTCGAATCAGATCAGACCGTTGATGGAGCTCCACCCTATTCAACATAATGGTGATCCGCATGGCCTCCCATATAGTGCCCTCATACGCCATCTATATACTCGTCTCGATAACTGCTATTGTAGGCTTAATTCCACTAAGGTCAAATGCTCCTCCCAACTCGCCTTCCTTACGATCCAGACGATGCTCGTAGCATGTCCTCTAATACCAGATAGTCCTCTCGTGACCGACCATCCGTTCGGTGGAACGTCACACTATAGTCACCAGCCCATAGCCTTTTGGAAACTCTTCCAAAAGTGTGTCGTAAACCTCGGGTCCCTATCCGACACTATGGATACTAGTACTCCATGTAACCGGACTATCTCTCGAATGTACAACCGGCAGAATCTCTCTAATGTGAAGGTCATCCGCACGGCTAGAAAATGTGCCGACTTCGTGAGCCGGTCTACTATCACCCATACTACGTCATGCCTCTACTGCGTCCGTGGCAAATGGGTCACAAAGTCCATCGTGACGCGGTTCCCACTTCCCACCTCCGCCCACCTCCAATGGCTAAAGTAGTCCCATCGGGCTTCCGTGCTCAAATTCTTAACTCGTCGACACGTGAGACATCGGGGTTTAACAAAGTCCCTACGTGTCTCTTCATCCCACTCCAATAGTACCGATGACGAAGATCCCCGTACATCTTCGTGCCAATTTGGATGACGAAAAATCGAGAGCGTTGAAACTCCCCGAGAATCTCCCTCTCAAATCGACATCAACTAGGAACCATCACCATCCCCTATATCGAAGACTACCATCCGCTGAACGGTC
Source organism: Tetrastigma voinierianum (assembly GCA_016808115.1). Lineage (NCBI taxonomy): Eukaryota > Viridiplantae > Streptophyta > Magnoliopsida > Vitales > Vitaceae > Tetrastigma > Tetrastigma voinierianum. Next base: position 217,188 of record JAEQBH010004740.1, read on the forward strand.
CAAACTCTCGCCACCCGTATTCGACCGTACTCGGTCCCCGATGGACACCTATCTCTCGCGTCCCGCCACCGAGACTCAATCACTCGCTTCACCAGATTCGTAGCCACTAAACTCCCTTAAGGTACCCTCGAGTCTGCCACAAATCAGAGTCTAAACTCCGTCCACTGGGCTCGAAGATTCGCCACTCCTGGCAGGTGCCTATACTTCAGCCTTAACGCTCCGCGACTCTTCGACCGAAAGTGTATCGCCCACCACATTTCGCCTTACCGGGATGGTAATGCAACGTGAAATCATAATCCTCTAGAACTCCATCCATCCGTGTCGCTTCATATCAGGTCCTTCGCCGTGAAAATATACTTCACTTTTACGGTCCAGTGTCACCGAACTCCTCGCCGTATAAGTATGGCAACTAAATCTTCAAGGCGGCGATCACTACCATTTAACCCATGTCGTAAAGGGTAATTTCGCTCGTGATTCTTCAACTGACAAGAACCATAAGCTACTACCCTTGGACGCATAAACACATCCTAATCCGCCTCGAGGCATCACAATATTAATCGTACCTGGTCCCGTCCGGAATACAAGATGGAGCCGGCGGTCTCCTCTTCAACTCCCGAATGCCTCTCGACTGCACATCCCAATCAAACTCTCATCTCCTTCCGGCCAACCTAGTCATAGGTGTCGCTATCCCGAGAAACTTAATGAATCTCCTCAGAATAACGCAACCCAATCCCAAGAAACTACGTGATTCAAGACTGACTTCGCCTCCCAATTCATCACCGGGCCGACCTTCTCCGGGTCGACCGACACTCCGAAGGCCGACACCACGATCCTTAAAATCTCACCTCGCAAGCCAAAACTCGTGACTCTACCGAATCCCGCGCATGTACCGATGGTCCCTCAACAACTGTAAAACAATCCTCAAGTGATACTCATGATCCCACTCTGACTGGGAGTAGATCAAAATGTCATCCACGAAGACCACGACAAATTGATCTAGATAGGGTTGGAATACCCTATGCATGAGATCCATGAACAGAGATCGGGCGATTCGCTAATCTCGAAGGGCATCACCGTGAAACTCAGTGCCCATAACGCATCTTAAATGCTGTCTTGTGGATATTTGTCTCCTAACTCTCAACATGGTAAACTTCGCTAAGAAGGTCTATCTCTGGTAGACTCGCCCTCCTCAACTCACTCTGACATCAAACAAATCATCAATCCTCGATAATAGGTATCAATTCTTGATCGTAACCCTATTCAACTGTCTGTAGTCAATGCACAGTCGAAGGATCTTGTCCTTCTTCTTCGCAAACAGAACCGGAGCACCCCATGGTGAAGTGCTCGGTCTAATGAACCCCTTGTCCAAAGAACTCCCGTAATCGACTCCGAGTCTCGTAACTCAACCTGCGCCATCCTATGCGTAGTCATAGAGACGGGGCGTAAGTACCGTGGTGTAACTCAACACCGGGGTCTACATCCCTATGTGGAGGTAGTCCGTGTAGCCTATCCGAAAAAACACCCGAAACCACTGAGGTAGATCTAAAGTCCGGTCTCACCGCCTTCAGATAAGGCTCAACCTAACCCGCTTAACTCCGTCCCCTCGACACCTGACCTCGTATACTATTCGGGGGCAAATGTCATGCTTGTCTCCCCGAAATACCACACGAGTACCGTCCCCGCTGCAAGCAGAACTTCCTACGCCAATCGATAACGACCTGTAAGTCAAGCCACCCAATCCATCCCTAAGATGACATCGAACTCTGACATGTCCATGATCCTCAGGTCCACTGTGAGTAGAGTCCCCGAGATCTCCAACTCGCAACCGCGACATATCATCCCTATTCTCACCCTAATCCCTAGGGGTGAACTCACATACAATGGCTCCTCTAAGGTCCTGCCTCTAAGCCCAATCCTCGATCAACCGATGCAAATATGAATGAAAGTACACCGTAATCCCAAATAACACTCGCCCATAAGTGAGATAGAAAACGTATCTCGGGAGGACCGGCTGGATTCACGACTCGCCTCGCGGTGCGAGCGGCGTAAACACGCCCGGACCCCCCGATGTCCCTACTGTGGCCCCGCCCTCCGCCCTACGGACACTCGCCTCGACCGCCTCGCGGAAATGTGGGGTGCCCAGGTAGCCTCCCTGAAACCGAGGATCGGCCCCTCCGTCTATCACCGTGGCCGCGAGGAACGTGATCGTATCCTCTCCCCGTCTCGCATCGACTCGGGACTCGTGTTGTCCCAAAACCCGGGATCCTCGCCTCGGGGCAACTTTCATGTGTCCAGTTTTGGCCAATGGTAAAGACACCATCTATCCCGCCCCTCGTCCAACAATCCCCTATCCGTCTCCCCGGGCCCGACGGTCGCGACTGGAACCCCTGGGAACCAGGAAGCTCTCCGCTCTTTCCCCGTCCAGAAGACCGACCATCCTTCCTCTGGCCAAGCACACTGCATCCCGAGTGCTCCAGCATCCCCATCTCTCTCTCTACGTCGTGGTCACTCCCAACCCATGGAATCCATATCTCAGAGGTGGCTTAAGTCCCATATCCCGGCCCGAATGGACAACTTTAGTCCATTCTCGAATCTTCCTAACTCGCTATGTTCAGGGCTTAATGTGAATCTGCCACTCCAAGTTAACTCTCAGAATCTAGCCAATGAGTCTATCACCGCTATCACTCCCCCGCTCAAATTCTAGAACTCCCGAGTCAAGATGCCCGCAGCCTCCGGAAAGTACTTCGCCATGAACAAAGCCCCGAACCCGCCCACGTCACAACCTCTAAGTCTCTGTGGTTCCAGCCCATCTCCACCATACCCGGGCCTCGCCCCAGCCGGAATGCAACTAACCTGGGACTCGGTCAGACTGAGGTGATCTCCATAGCCCCAAAGAGGCTCGATTCGCATAAACCAATGGTCCGCCACCACGGGGTCCCTCCCTCGGGTGAATATCTGAGGATGATGCGCTTAAACCTCCGAGGTTACTAGACTTCCCTAATAACGCAAAGCAACCAGGCGGAGCAGCGATCACGCCACACCCCATGCCAGCGAAAGGCCCCGCCGATCAAACACCGGCGGCTGGTCAAATGCCTATGGTGCCCGACTCAAGACCCGCGGACGCCCTCACGCCCCGTCCTCTACTAGCCATCTACACAATTAACATGGCGCGAATTAATACGCATTCTAAGGTATAAACACACTCGAGACACTAATCATACACATAAATCAAGCAGATACACATTGTCCTTTGCATTTACAAGTAATGCAAGGCAATCAATTTTGCATTTAAAATATTGTTTTCTAAACAAAATTTTTATTTTCAAAATTTCATTTTTGAAAATTTTATTTTCAAATTTTTTTCAAGCTATTATTATTATTATTATTTCATTTGTTCCAATGATCGAAAAATATAAAATATATACATTTATTATATTTTTTTTTTCATTTTCTGTATCACTCAAATAAATTCTATAAAAATTTATTTTCTTCATTTTTCTTCAAGCCAACTTGTAAAACCTTAGAAATGCATTTTCTTTTAATTTCTTTTTTTTTTTTTTTTTCATTTGACATTTTGTCTAAAATCTCTCAAACCTCTTGATCCAACACTAAACCTAGTGTTCAACTTCTAAAATTTATTTAAAATTTTAGTTTATCATCCATTAAACCAAATGAATTTATTCAAATTTATTTTATTTCTCCTTTGGTTCCCAGCTTTTCACAAACTCAAAAACTTCTAAAAATTTCCTCTAACACATCATGGTTTCCAGGTGCTAATCACTAAGCACACAAAACCATACACAATACATGATCACACATCATTCATAGCTATGAATATTTTTCAATAACAAATTTATCAAATCACACAAACACATCAAACACATGCATGCCGTGGTCCTAGTTTTGTCCCGTGATTTCTAGGTAATCTCATACCTAAACTCAATATCAAACCACACCTAGTGCGATGTTCTTACTCCGACTATGGCCCAAGCCCAAATCCTCAACTTAGGTTTCCATATACCTATATTTCAGCATCAAACCACCCAAGTGGTGATGGATACCCAAACCCGAGCTCCTGTGTATTCAGATACCTAAGCTGATACCGTCGTGACGCCCAAACCTCGGGGGTCCGTCACTCACCCCGCCAACCCGCTGAAAGAATGCCTGGGTGACCCGACATTTCCTCACGAAAAATCGGCAGAGTCCCTTGTACGGAGCTCTACCCAAATATAAACCCGACATACCCGTCCCAAATGGGCTCAATATATCCAATATATCCAATCACATGAGAATACCTGCCACTGGGGCCCACAACGATACCATAATACATACTAATCCATGAACCAACTATATACCAATAGTTACAAGAGTTACAATATTTCAATTTTATACATATATATTAAAATTAGACATTTCAATAAGGTATATTTGATCACCAAAGCCACAACCCGCTTTCTTCTAATTTCAACCTTGTGAATGAGTCAAGGTCCCTCGCACGCTCCCTCTCGCACTGTGAAAATAACATCCTCGACTGTGCGAGCGCCATGCTCGCAGTGGAATCGCCCCTAAGTGGGCTACTCCACCTAAGGCTCAATGTTCCAAATAAACACACATTCAAGCAAATGCATGATCCTACTTTGAATGTCTAACTCATCATCCCTTGCACTGAGTCCTCACCGACTCTCACACTCGCCTGGGCCTTGTATGAGAATTATTTTGTTTGTTTGTGGACAACCCTCCGATGTGTATATCAATTGGGCAACTTCGACGATTGATATTATTCAGGACTATCCATGCAGAATAATCGGGGTTGCCCGGTTTGATTGATATTTTTAATTGGACTACCCTCCGATAATTAACATTTTAGACAACCCTCCTAACCATTTTCTCTAGGACTCACCCTATAGTCCCAGGTGTTCCAAAGGCATATGGAATACATATAGTGCCAAATCTCCAATACAACTTCCACTCACATGTAAATATATAAAACATGCATATATTTACAAAACATTCAATTCACACAATCACGCCATGTAAATTTATTTCATACTTCAAAATTAGCTCACTTAGCTAATTAGATTTAAACACTGTTAATCTACTGAATTCATCACTAACATTTTAATTCACAAAAATTATTTTTGGTAACACTGTTTAATACGAACCTCAAGCATTATTCCCAAAATCACAAATCACTTGCCATTTAGTGAACTCTCACGGCTATTTCCAGCCTAATAGAGCATTTAAAAAACATCATTTATTTCATAATTTCATACTAACCAACCAAACAGCCCTAAAATAGTCACGGGCTGCATCATGGCTCCCAAATTATGACACCCGGTCCCAAGCCAGATCGATCAAATTTTACTTGTCATGCTCATACCAACCGGAAGATTGAAGTCACTAAATAAAGTGTAAACCCAAGTGTAGGGAGATAATTCCTACCACTGAGTTTGAGTGAAACTCCCTAAACTACACCATCGGCCCTCTCCGCGTAGAGCAGCTTTCCTTCTTATCCCGAATACTACCGACGGTCGGATTTGCCGGAAAACTAGAGAGAAGTGGCTCTCTCTCTAAAACTAAAATGAAAAATCAGCTGCTGCTCCAAAAACATGTCCAGCCCACTGCATCACTTTGCCTTTAATTGGAGAAGAACACTATGCATGTTTTGTCTTTTTCCCACTTAAACAATTCCATTAATACCCGTTATGTCCCTCTTTTCCGCTGACATCCTAAGACTATCTCTACTGGCCCATTTTTATCATTTCTCTACTCATGCCACTTATGACACATGATTACGTGTTATATGTGATTTTTCGTCGCATCGAAAATCGTTTTACGGCACCCGAACCACGATGCCTCGAAAAACTGCAAATTCGACCATTCTCGAATTTGACCTAAATTTTACATGCTAGCAGATTTCGCGAGACGATTCCAACTGAAACTGCTTTCATCATCCGAGATCTATAGAATAAATTCTGAATTTTTAACCAAAATGCAAGAAATCAACAAACAAACATAAGGTAAAGGGGGAATGGGCATAGGTAAAATGCCTAATTGTACTCGAAAATTACGATTTTGGCATTTTCAAAATTGAATTTTCTCGTCTTACAATAAAACCGATGATTTAACTAATGTATCGATTTTTTTCTTTAAGGAAATTTTTTCGCTTGCATGGTGTCTTAACTATTGTTTCGATCGAGATACTAAGTTCTTAAGCTACTGGGAAAGTTTCTGTGGGGAAAATTGGAACTAAAATTTGTTTAAATAAGTTGTCACTCTAAACTGATGGACAAACCAGTAGTTACAGACTTTGTCTACTCTTTTAAAGACATTGATTCAAGAGAAACTTAAGACCTGGGAGGATTGGCATTCAAGAATTTGCATATAGCTCAGGAGGGTTCCATTCCACAACTAACATGTCACTTTGAAATTGTTTATGGTTTTAATCTACTAACTCCTTTAGACTTGCTGCCATTACCAGTAACTGAAAGGGAAAGTTTAGATGGACACTGAAATGCAGAAATGGTGAAGAAACTCCATGAGACGACAACAAATTCAGAAAATGAATGAGTATTACGCAACAAAAGCCAACAAAGGGCGTCGAAGGATCATCTTCCAACCAGGAGAGTGGGTTTGGGTGCATTTGAGAAAGGAAAAGTTTCCATCTCATAGGCATTCAAAGGTAAATCCACGAGGAAATGGTCCATTTCAAGTCTTGGAGCGCATTAATGACAATGCGTACAAGATAGACCTTCCAGGTGAGTATAATGTTAGTGCAACCTTCAATGTGTCTGATCTTTCTCCTTTTGATATAGGTTATGATTCGAGGACGAATCTTTTCAAGCAAGGAGGGAATTATGAGAATAGGCCAAACTCAAAGTGCAGAAGAACCACTCCAAATGTCAGTTGGGCCTATTACAAGAGCAAGGGCCAAGAAGTTTCAAGAGGCACAAATGGGCCTGGCGATGGAGTTCATTCGGGCCAACCTAACATTACAAGAAGAGTTCAAAGCTGCCGTTTCTGGAGGAATTTTGTAGTCAATGCATACAAAGATCATAAATATCATCAAGACTACATTTTTATGAGCATCCACGCGACCTTGTAATTAAAGGACAAAGGGCTACAAATTCGTGCTTCATCAATTATGTTCAATCGAGGCGTATTCGGAAGAATTCAAATTAGTCGGGCTACTGACATAGCCATCCATTATGAGGCAAATCATCAACTATCAATTTGGTCTCTTTTATGGTTGTTTTTTTGTCAAATTGATCTCTTTTATGGCTAAGAATATCAAGGGTAAGTTTCCAATAAGGATAAGGATAAGGATAATTACCTCCATGTTGGTTTGGTAATTTTCCAATTTCATTTAGGTAAGTTGAATCTGTCAATGCTGAAATTTTCGCAAGTTTTTTCTTCTTTCTTAGTCCTAGCTATCTCAAACTCTATATAAGGGCCTTTGATGTAATCTTTCAAAACAACTTGAATGAATTCAATAATCTTGAGGTTTTTCTCTTCGCTCTGTGAGAACTTTCTTTGAGCCTATCAAGGCTAATCTGTAGTGCCAATCACGCCTGATTCTTCCATAATCAAGGGACGGGGTTCCAGGTTCTGCCCTTTACTTTGTTCTTTCCTGATTGTCGCCATAACCAAGGGAAACTGTGGGACGCTACACTACACTTACGGCTCTTGATTCAATATAGTCAAGGGGACGGGGTCATTTTCAGTAGTGTTTGAAGGTCCTAGGGATAATCCTCATCGTTGGGTGGATCTTGTAACCATGAAAGAAAATGAGGTTCACATCACCCACGGTCCTAATCGGAACTGACTCTCCTCATAACTTAGTCGTTCTCAATGTTGGTGCTTAGGCACCTCTCAAACGCACAACCACAAATTACTCTACGTGGCGGCTACAATTCACATCTTCACAGTATGATTTACTTAGTCATTAACCCGCCAGCCATGTCCCCATGTCATAACTTTCGCCTGACACCGATTCCCACTTCTACTCCCAAACCCAAATCACATTCTCTAGCTCTGACAAGACCAATTATCTCTACCTCAACCACATCTCGACCTGCATAGACCACCCTTGAGAAGACGTATGCCTCTCCTTCATGCAGATGAATCATGGTCCATCGCCAGAATCTTATCAAAACCTTATGTCAGAACTTAATACACCGACTATATGAAAGATATCAAACACGATATCACTTCGCTTTTATGAATATTTCGCTGACTTTGATGAACTCCCATCCGTGTCTTGAACGGACTTACCTACTTAATTGAACATATCCTATGCCTTACAAGTTCGAAACTCGATTATGTTCGAGGAATTGCTCGAGAACCTAGTTTAATTACGGTATCTAACTACTATTTTTTGTCACGCCCCGCTTCCGACGCGACTCGTGGACTGGATTTTTTTATTTTTTTTTTTAAAGGCCAACTGGCACCTGTGGGTATGGCCCACATCTTATAACAGAATCAAAATATTATATACATATAACTGAGTCCCATTTATACATACAAAATCAACTTTACATTTACAAACTGGAGCACTGAATCCTACATGTAGTGAACCCTTATAAGTGCGGTGTCGGGCCCCCGTCAGACAAGCATGTTCACGATGTTCGGTACCTACACCTGATGAACCCGCGCTGTTTTTACGCTACTGGGAAACATTTCTTATACAGAAACACATGCATATACACAATTATAATAAGTGTATAACCATCACAAATATCAGAAATTGTATGCATTCATATCATGTACTTATGTTTATTCCGGACTCCCGTAGGAGTTACAGAACTTATACTTACCGTAATTTATTTCAAATGGGACTCGTAGGAGTTACACAATCCGATCTCATGCGTAACTTATACTTATCAGCTTAGGTCTATTCAGACTCGTAGGAGTTGCGAACTTATGCTACTGAGTTTAAACTGCCCTGAGGTACCGTGAAAATTTGGTTTAGATTACGAACTATATCATTGCGTAATCCTATTCTTATACCTAAGTACTTCAGAAGTACTACAAAACTTATACCGGTTCACGGAACTTACAATCGGTCTTACTAACTATTACCGGTCTTACTAATCCCATCTAAATTTCAGATCTTACTTACCAGACCACTGAGCATATCCTCAGATCGATCTTATAATCGAGCTTATTCTCGTATTTCGATCACGGCACCCTGCAGTACTACGTAACATTTTGTCGCAGACAAAAGTACCGTAGGTACTACAGACGATTCACTATACGTGAGGTACCTGTAGGTACTCCAGACTTATGCTTATCTTACTTGATCTTATAATGATCTTTACTTGGATACGAGTACTCGCGTATTAATGCGTAACTTGTACTTATTTATCGATACAAGAGCACCTAGTACCACCAACTTAATCAAATACAAGAGTACCCGAGTACTATGGAGCTTAATTAGATACGTGATTTAACTTACCTCGATACGTGGAGTCGATCGGGAGATGTGAGTGCACCCATAAATTCGCGAACTAAATCAGATACAGAAGTACCCGTAGGTACTACAGAACATATACAGAGACAGGACTTGTCAGATAGCTGTGGAGGCCGTAGGTACCATGTGACTTATCTGCAATAAGGACTTTATCAAATACAGGAGTACCCGTAGTACTTCATGAATCTGATCGACATGTGACTTTATCGAAGGCAGGAGTTATCACATGTGGTACCCGTAGGTACTACAAAGACTTAATCAGAGATGCACGTAATTAACTTAATTAACATGTGAGTACCGTGGGTACTACGTAACATTTTCAGATACGGAGTACCAGAGGTACTACAGACCTTATTCAAATGGCTGTGGAGGCCCGTAGTGCATTTCATGCACCTTATTCGGGGAGCACTGTGGAGTACCCGTAGGTACTGCAGAACGGATCGATGCGTGACGTGTAACTTATTCAGTACCTGAGTACCCGTGGGCACTACAGAACAGATCAGATACAGGATAGAACTTAATCAAATGCAGGAGTTCCAGTGCACTACGTAACGATCGATACGTGACTTATCATACGTTGTAAGTACCAGGTACTATTGCAACTCGCTAGCTACGTGGAGTACCCTAGGTACTACAGAACTATTAGATACGGCATTGAACTGATTCATGAGTCTGCAGTACTCATGCAATTGGGACGTATTACAGAACAACTTATTCAAATACTGTGAGGCACTGTGAGGTACCACAGTCTTATTCGTAGACAAGTTTATCGGGACACGGGGAGTACCCGTAGTACCACAGACTATACGCAGACGTGACTTATCGATACGTGAGTACCCGTGAGTACTACGTATCGATCGATACGTAATCGTAACTTATCGATACAGAGTACCAGAGGTACCATGCAATGCACGATACAAAATGTAATTTATTCAGATACATGAGTACCGTAGGTACCATGTGACTTATTCAAATACGTGGAGTACCCTTAGGTACTACTTTAACTTATCGATCAGACTTATTCGGGATACGTGAGCCCATAGGTACTAGCGTAATCCAAATCGTGAGAAAGAATGTAATGTAACTTAATTAAATAATAGAGTGTTCGTGAGGGTACTTCGCACATTTTCGGGATACAGAGTACCCGTAGGTACTACACCCGATTCAAATACAGGAGTAAACGAGGTACTTACAGAGTTTATACAAATACAAGAGTACCCGTAGGTACTACAAACCTTTATCTGTAGAGCCAGAGCACCCGTAGGGTAATACTAACAGACACAGAGGTACATTCGTATCTTTTATTCAATGTCTTATCATAGTGTCCACTGAATACCTAGACCAATTATAAGAAATGAGTAGGAAACAGTACAATAAGTACCCGAAGGTACGATATAGCATCAAAAGCATGAAGACTAAATGTGGAGTACCGGCATCAACAGAGTGCCGTAGCACTAATCAGGAGTACCGAAGTACTAATCAGGAGTGCCAGAGCACTAATCAGGACGTCCACTCATTCATTCCTTGGTCCTAGGTAGTCATATGATCATATGCCCTTTTCATATATTCTCGTTCTATAAATCATCTTTACTCAGAAATTGGAATCACTCCAATCGGATCCTCCAAACTCGCTATGGCATTTTTCATGCCAACTAGTCGACATTCACTCTTACCGAGGGACGTATTGAATACTTCATTTTTCCGAGGTCTTAACTTCATATTTTGACACTAGGTCCTTGTACTTATTTAAATCTAAGATATTAAGGGTTCTATTCCAACTGGAATCACCCAATTCGGAGTACCGGAACTCAAGATACGTCCGAAACAACTCGGACTACGCTATGATCAACTGATGCAGAAATGGGCTTTCTGTACATAAATTTCACTTTGAGTGGATTTTTCGACCACTTAGAGTCAGAAGTTGGAGATACTCTCTAAAGTTTGGTTCTCCTTGAAAGTCTATTTTACGTAGCCACTTGAATCACCAAATCGGATAATAAATGAGGAAGTTATAATAAAATACGAAAACTGGTCGAAACTGAAAACTGTGGTCGTGTCCTACCGGTAAGACTTAACTCCTACCGGCAGGACTCACAAAATCGACCATAATCAAAGTTCTACCTGTGGTAGAACTTAAGTCCTCACCGTAGAAGACACCCGAGAATGCCCGCACGGGTGTTTTTCTCCCTTTTTCCATATGTTTGATCCCCAATCACTTTTATACCTCTATAATCACTTCAAGATCACTTCATATGTCTCTCAGAAACTCAATTTTTCTTAATTCTTCTCTCAATTACATATCTTTCTTCCAAAACATATCAAGATTCCTTCCAAAACAATTCTAATATGGGCTAAGACCCATACACAAACCAAACATGATGTTTGTTAGGAGCTTATTCTAACCCTAACTCAAAAACTCTCAATTAACTATGAATCCATCCTAAAGGAGAGGATTCTTTGTTTATCTTGGTGCACCATATGGGATTCGATCAACCCTATTTTCAAGAGATTCCAAGGTTAGAATGGAATTTAACAAAACCCTAACTTTTTGGAGACAAGCTTACAATCAAAACCAAGCCTTAGAATTCCATAAATCCATACTCAAAGGAGTTTCCATACCAAAATCATAGAATCCATACCTCGCTTGCTTGGCTCGATCTCCTCTCCTTCTTCTTCTTCTTCCTCTTCTTCTTTCCCTCTCTCTAATGCTCTCTCTCTAATTTGAGACCAATTCTGGTCTTTAAATCCAGATTTTGTTAGGCCTTTGTTTCACATCTAAAATAACCCATTTTTGGGTTAACTTATCATAATTACTTTTTTGTCCCCCAACTAATGGCCAATTGTATTTCAATTTCTTTTTATTTCATTTTGGCCTCAAATCTTGCCAACTATGACTTTTAAGCCCCCTTTTTGGACCAATACAAATCAAGTTCTTAAGTTTTATAACTTTCCGGTCTCTCAAGCTTCCTGCTTCGCATTTAACTTATAAAACAAGTGCAAATTTACGTCGATAAATTACTCTCAACATGTCGAAACGACTAGGTATACTTTGGGGTGTTACAACTTAGCTTCCTTCAAAGACCCGCTCTCCCACTCCTGACACCAGCTTTAGTTACTTTGTTCGACTCTTCATCACATAGTCGATCGAACAACCGCAAGGCATATAACCTACAACCGATCCCCAATCTTGACCGACCGACACCACCCCGGTGAATACCTAGCAACTCCACCGTAGCAATACCTAGCAGCCCTCTTTGACTTAACTCGGACATGATCCCTACCTCGAGCATGCTCCTCCAATATCTATGGCATCCAAATGCATAGTCGCCACCCTGCCGCTGTCAACTCAGGGTGTAACCGGCACTCCGTCACAATGCGCTTATTCCGTCCACCTTTGCACTTGCATCCCTCCTTCCCACCCCTGCCCAAGCTCCGCGCTCGACCTTTATTGCCCCCTATGCCTACACTGCAGTCCATTACTCTACTCCTGGTCATCCTCTAGATTGGGTCATTGATTCAAGTGCCTCTCACCATGTGACCACGGATTTTGCTACCTTGTCTCTTCATGAGTCGTAACACAACCTCGAATATTTCTATAGTGTTAATAGATGAATCAACTCTAATTATTTTGTGAATATTTCATTAACAAGTTTTTCTTATATAATGTATATAATGATTTGAAAAATATATAAATTTACAAAAATAATAAATTATCATAATTTGTTTTATGTTATTAAATATATCTAAATTAATTAAATTATAGTTTTAATATATATATATATATATATATATATATATATATATATTATTTATATATATATATATATATACATATATATATATATATATATATATATATATATATATATATATATATTTTGTGTGTGTGTGTGTATTTATAAATTTTAATAGATAAAAATAATTGATAAGATAAATTATAATTTCTATATATTTTAATGTATTTATTAAATCTGATATATCTACGATATAACATATATATCCATAAAACTAAAGACTAATATATGCCAAAACCAATATTTTTATCCTTTGTTTCTATCAAGTTGTTTTCCTTAAAACTATTTTTAGGAGTCACTTTTTTTCAGAAAATAATAAAAATGTCTTTTCAGGTTTTTATAAATAATTTCTAAAATTTTTCAAACACTAAATTTTTTACAAAAACATATTTTAGGCTTAGAATACTCCCTAAGAACACTGTCTAATGACTTCTTAAACATTGGTAAATTTTCATGAAACTTGTCTAAGCATTGGTAAAGAATAAACTTAAGCTGTTAAAAAAGAAAATAGGAATAAAAGAAAACCATAAACCATAAAATTGAATGATGGAAAATAGTATAGGGAGAAACTAGGAGGTAATATATACCCAGTTTGTAAGTATTACAGTTAATTTTCACCTTTGATGAATAAATGGAAGGACTTTGCTTCTAAAATAGTTGCAGAGGAAAATTTATGGTATGTTTATTGTACACATTAGCAAGTGGGAACCACTTACAGATTAAAAAAAAGGGTAAAGCTTTTTCACTAAAGCCACTTTTGGAAAATAAATACTTCAGGGCCCACTGAAAGTACTCTCTTTATTACTCACTGAAACAATTGTCGTATGCTTAGCCTTGTCGGCTACGGCTTCTTAGAAACTCTTCACATTTTGAGCATAAGTTATAACTTATCTAGATATTCTTGTTTGGTTAAAGAAAATTTATGTGAACAAATAAACGTCAAGATCTAAAGCTCTCTGAGATCTTGAAGTTTATTTGTTCACATAAATTTTCTCTAAGCAAGTAAGAATATGTAAATAGGTTATAGTTTGTTCTTAGAAGATCTGTTGACACTGGGAATTAAAGTGCTCAAATGGCTTAAAAAAGGGGTTGAACGAATTTGTGCTAAGAAGGTTAAATACTATTTTTAATTATACTTAATTTTCTTTAAAATTTTTAATACGACAACCAAATATAAGAATTATTTTTTATTTTCACATGTTTATCTTTTCTTATTAGTTTACCTGAACCAAAAATAACCTATCATCTTCACTGTCATTGGTTTCTACTGAGATTCATTTTGATGATTGATTAATTAATTCTCTGATAATTAGTTAATTTGTTTGTTGGACTGAGGCGAATCGTTTCCGAGAATATCAATAGAATCGTTTCCGAGATTCTAACCTAATTAATCCAATTGTTTAGGCCATTGAAAGACTGTAAACTCTACAAGAGTTTGGTATACTCACCATTAATACAGTATAAGGTGTTGTTTGTTTTTTAGTTTTTTGTTGAAAGTAAAATTGCTTTCAACACTTTGACTTGTTTGTTTTTTAATTTTTCCCATGACTTAATAGTGAATTTTGACTGAATAAAAAAAGTTAAAATATTTTACTCTTCGGCTTTTTCTTAATGTTTTTTGAATGTTTTTTCTTAATAGAAAAAACTACATATTCAATTATAAGAAAATTATATGCTTTATGATCTAAGTGAAGTTTTTATTAACATTAGTTTCATGTTAATTAAATAAAAATATATGTATTTTTAAATTTTTATTTAAAATTTTATTCTCTCAAAACTTAGGTAAAATTAATAAATTAATTTTTTAAGAAAAATAAATAATTAAATATCTAATCCTATTAAATCATATTCAGAACAAAAAGTTTGTTTTACATTAAGTAAAAAAATAAACGTGACCTAATTAGAATAGTTGAATGGTAAAGAATTCAACATTGGCCGATTGATGTGAACCAGCAAGATGAAGCAATAACTCACATAACCAAGAAGCATTCTTATCCTCACATCCCCATAATGTTTTGAAGAATCAAAATCAGTAACATCAATAAAATTTTGGAGCATTTATTTTTCTCGGGTCATTAATTAAATATTCTTTTTAGGGAGAATATGACCATACAGGCCCCACGGTTTGACATGACCTGAACATTAAATGCGCCAATAAAATAAAGCTTAATTCTTAATTACATGGTTCTTTCTAAAGGTTGGAGGCGAATTGGGAAGCTCCTTACAGCATGGGAGATGGATTATATGAAATCTTTTCGTTTGGATCAACTCTCTCCCATTTGAATTTAGTCACAATGTTATGTATGAAAACAAGTATTTGAGCTCGAGCATATTCCCTTCCTGGGCACATCCGAGGTCCTCCCCCAAAGGGTACAAAAGTGAATGGTTCAAGTCCTCTTCCATCAAATCTTGAGGGATCAAATTTCTCAGGATCCGGAAAGTATTTCGGATTTCTGTGAGCTGTATTCACGTTCCAATGTGTCTACAAGACAGCAATTCATGACTATATGAGACAAAATTTCATTTAATGAAAGCATAGTTGCAGAAAATTGATGTATATACCTTCCATCCCTTTGGAATTGTAAAACCTGCGTAAGTAAAGTCTTTTATGACTTCCCTAAAGGCTCCTTGAACTGGTGGGGCCAGCCTCATTGTTTCATTGACCACATTCCAAGAATATCTCATCTTTTGGATGTCATCCCAGTTCAGATGTTCTTCAGGGCCCTTGCTCTTTGCAATCTCCATTTGCTCTATTTAATCAAACAGGTCAAAATCTTGAAAATAATAATAATCATAACCCTACATAGTGCTCATAGAAATAAATTTAATTATGAAAATGTTACCATATATACCTTTGTAGTTATTATAGCTAATGCAATTGAGCACAAAATACATGAAATAAACTCTATCTCAGCCATCGAAACCATTTGATAGATCCTACCTTGGATTAGTTATAAAGAACATAGTTCAAAGTCAGAGGTATTTGAGATATATGACTCTGAGGGTTCCATGATTCATCGGTCTTTGCTTGATACCAGACAATATGCAACTAATATAGATTAAAAATTCAAAAAAGAAAAAAGGAAATATAATCAAGATAAACTTTGAAAACTATAATAAACTTAGACATACAATATTATAATAAACAAATTAGTTCAATGTATCATTTATAATAAACTAACATATAAAATAAGATACCAGATATAATATGAATATCATATAAATTAATACATTAATCAAACTTATTAATATGTTTGGAATCCCTTTATTTGATGGATCTTAATTCAATTGGATAGAATTAACCCAAATATCAGGTTTGGAAATTTATGTTAATAGAATTGGGGAGAATAGAATTATCAAGAGTAAAAATGAAGATTTCCCTCACAAAAGAATTGAACCAAAAATGGTGGATTTAGGAGAATTCTAATGGTTTTCATGATTAAAAGTGGGTCCCATTTCATCTAAAATGAGAAACCCATATTTACCCTTGCTTTGTCAAGTGGGAGACCTTTAAAATCTGACAAAAAGGATATCATGGTAACGTGATAAAAGTTCAATTCTTTCTCAAATTCTTCCAAATAAGAGAAATCAATTCAATTATATTAATTTCATATTCATTCCAGACACATTAATTCTATCATTAAATGAACTGAATTGAATTCTACTTATTAAATTCAACTGAATTCCATCTTAGATTTGGTTCCAAACAGAGGGTTAATGATTCCATGGATGCATGCTTGAAAGAGATTTCATGGAGGGGAGCCAAAGAGAAGTTTTTCTAGGATTACCTTTCAAGACATTTTGATAGATACAGGGAAACTCAGCAAGATACTTGAGAACAAATGTGATAACGGCACTTGTGCTGTCAGTGGATACCAACAGTAGACAGATAAGGTGAGTACTGATCTCCTTTTCATAATAAACCTCACTTCTCTCATTTGCTTTGTAGCCATCCGACAGTAGGTCTGTGGCGGCTGGACTTTCCTTTCTGAGCTAATTCCCATTTTCCTCTTCTTGTTGATGACTGCAAGAAGCTCTTTGTGGACGATATCACGTGCTTTGATAGCTCGGTTGAATGCTGTACCTGGAATATCTAAAGGCACAGAAAAGAAGCCAGCCATAATAAGCTGGAAAGGATGATGAATTCGCGCTGCACAATCAGGATCGTCGACATCCATGAACAACCGACAAGACAATGCGAAGGCATACTTCTTTGCAAGTGGAAGAACCTTTACTTCTTTATGAGGAGTACAAAATTTATCTATGTGCATGCCTGCCATCACATCCATGATGGCTACAAAGTGTTTCTGAGCTTCTGGCCTGAGAAATTCTGGAAGAAAGCTTGGGGTTTTGATCTGATCTCGGGTTGCAGCATTATCGAAAAGCGAGGGGAAGTACAAGATCTTCTTCAAGGAGCGGTGCCACCATGCGGTGACGAGCTTGTTCTCATTGGAGAAGAGAAACTTGTTTCCTGATGCACCACACATCACAGCCATGTTCTTCCATCAAGGTCCGGAATACCTGGGAGTAATTTGTCTGTTCTGTCATTATGAACCTTCTCTGATTTCCCTGAGCTGCTAGGCAAAGTGAAGCAGTCTCCCAATGATGGCCACCCTTTCTACCAGGGGAAGCTTTTGAACTGGAAGATTTGTGTGATGGGATAGAAGATTATGCTAAGAGATATATTGAAGAGTATGAGGTAAAAGTAGATAAGAGAAGAAGAGATCCATGTCTTCTACCCAATGACAATTAATGAGAGGAGAAGGAGAGGGTGGAGATAGAAAACCCAAACTAAGTCTCTAGGTATATAACAATAGAGGAAATAAAATAATTTCATTGGAGGTTGGAAAATGATCACAAAATTAAATACTTGTACGGAAAATTTATTCTCCTTTAAACTAGAAAAGTGACCACAACTTTAAAGCCTAGGGGTGGTAATTTGGTGGCCACAACTTTAATGCCTAGGGGCAGGGGCGGAGCCAGACTTCTTCAGTAGGGTAACTTATAATAATAAATAAAATAATATTTAATAAATTATAAATAAATAAAAGTCATATTAATTGATAACATTGTAATGTCATATATTATAATCCTCTCCTCGATGAGCCTTTCATATTTTGAAAGTGTTGCATAAAGTTTCATTGTCAATGATATTAAATATATTTTTTCTATATACACAAGCAAGTAGTCATTCATCCATTAATCTCTCATGCATTGTAGTTGGATTTTCACAATATTCATAGCGTAAAATGTTCTCTCCTACGCTTGTAGTAGCAACAGGTATAATCCAAATCTTCAAGCCAATGTAACAAGCAAATAAACAAACGAATACACAATGAGTCTTTTTTGTCTCAACCATCTTTTTGTGCAAGATCACTAATTCCTTCTAAACCTTAAAACGCCACTAGAGCCTATATCAATGATTTATGTCTCAAGTTGACTGGTTGGCACATCAACTCTATCGAGAAAATCTGTAGATAAAATTGGCAAGCCTATAACTTTGCTTGTCAAAGGCAATAAATGAATCACAAGGATTTAGACAAGCCATTACGTAAAGAAGCAACTCAATGCTTTACCTTTAGTGAAATGACTAAGCTCTTGGAAGTTGCATATCTATAACTACATAAAACAACTTTACTTGATAATGATGCAAATTTGTAATTTCATGAGCTTTACGCCGTGGTCTCCCTGAAAGGAAATGGTCATTTATGCTTGTAATATCAACGTTATGTCTTTCTTAAAATAATAAACTTGATCAAGTAAGGAACTCCAACCATTGTCTCTCATCATTTGAAATTGTTGTTTGCATACTTTAACCAAAGTTATGGCACAATAATGTCTTGATCCCTTCCCTCCTCGTAGCGCCAGGAAAGAATTATTTAGATTCCCAATATAGTTCTCATAAAATTTAAACTAAAGACAAAGTTGAATGATCGTATTGATTCCACCTCAAGTCAAGCGTTTCCATATCTTTGCTCAGAATTTGAACCATCCTCTACAATTATCTCAAGTACTTCAATCACATATGAGAACATGTTAATCAATCTGAGTAAAGTACCATAATGTGAACCCCAATGTGTATCATAAGCATGTTTAAGAGTGGTTTCTTGGTTTAATCCTTGTCCACTAGAAAGCTCACCATGTTTGAGAGATTCACTAACCACTACAAATTGCTTATTATGAAGGATATTAAGGTGTTTGGATGAAGCACCAAACAACATTAACCACATTAGTAACCACACTTACAGCAGGCAATTTGAATATGATTTTTTCC
The DNA here is from genome assembly GCA_016808115.1 of Tetrastigma voinierianum. Taxonomy (NCBI): domain Eukaryota; kingdom Viridiplantae; phylum Streptophyta; class Magnoliopsida; order Vitales; family Vitaceae; genus Tetrastigma; species Tetrastigma voinierianum. The sequence continues at coordinate 236,728 of JAEQBH010004740.1, forward strand.
ATGGCCACAAGAGCTAACTAAAGTTGATGAGCAAACACTAACACAGGCACATTTATATTCTCTTTCGCACAAGTGTCTAAGACCATTGAACTCCCCTGCAGGCTACTCCGTCTCCATCATAACCCCCGGGTCTACGCAACCTGTACATACTTAATCCATGTCTAGAAAATAAACCATCAATAGCCTACTAAGTGAAAGAGCAAAGTGGGTGGCCAAGCAAAACATGCTCAACAAATTAACAAACACTCAATTCATACGCTCTTTCATCCACATATCGTAATACAACAACCATTTTCTCTTTTCCTAAGAGATCACGAGATTCATCAACTAAAATAGAGAAAATTACCTTCCAATATCTTTGACAATAACATTTAAAGTATCCAATTGCAATAGCTCTAACAATGTCTTTCGAATTTCTGTGTAAAGGGCAATTTCAAAATTTCTGAGCATTTTTTAAATCGCTTTAATATCCCTTTAATATGACTATAAAGAAATCTTAGAAGTTCAAGAAAGTTCCTTGATTGCTAGAATTTCGCATTTATCATGACCACGAATGCAAATGCCTTGTCTTAAAAGAAATCGAATACAATTGATGATGTATCTAAACGAATTTGATACTCACTCGAACTTGATTTGACGCTGATAGAATGAATTTCGATATGTTGATTTTGATTCAATAAGACTTCACATTTTCTCCAAGCTTGATTATGAGCACTAAAGGGGCCACCAACATGAATATTGAATCTTTCTATTTTCTTCCAATTTGAGAACCCCTCACTAATAAAGGAATCACCACCTGCTTGTTCTCCAATATCTGGTTTGAAAAGATAGCAACACAAGCAAAATGCAGCATCTTTTGCTACACTATACTCTAACTAATTAGCATATTCCGTAAACCAAGAAAGATCGAATCTTCGTGATAATTCTCCAAATTTCTTAGAGGGAAAGTTATGTTTTTTAGCCTGACATGGACCCTTTTGTAAATATGCTCTTTGAACTTGATCTCGAATGTTAGGATGATAATCTAAAATCCTAATTCATAACCCAGGGTCTATAAGAATATCATCTAAGTTGATTTCAAGTAGACATTCTTTCAAATCTTTACTAATTCCTTTTGAAGAAGACGAAGACTCAAATTCTGATTTTCTTTTAAAGTATTTCTCCATACCTGTTTTAGAATTTAATTTACATATTATTAATAATAATGTCAAACTTAAAAACAATAATACTAATATATATATATATATATATATATATATATATATATATATATATATATATATATATATATATTCATAACAATTTAATATCTACATAAAAGTTACCTAGTAGAATTCATAAACAAATATATTTATAAATATCTAAAGTTCAAACAATAATATATTTAATAAACATTTTATACAATATTTAAATGCAATAATATTTTTTACATATTTATCATTATATTATATAAAATTAAATAAATTAAGTACATGATATATCATATAAATATAAATCAAAATAAAAAGCTACTACAAATTCTATAAATACATGTTTCATTATACAACAAACTCTCTCTCTATATATAGAGTATTAATCCAATAAACATATAAAATGTCAACTTAATCATAAATATATATTTCAACTTCCACAAACAAAGTTTCATAATCATAGTATCAACTTAATAAAAATATAAAATATAAATCATCAACAAAAATATGTTTCATTACAATTTCTCAGACATAAATTCTCATGATATTAATTTTATATGAACAAATATAAAGTACCAATATAAAATTTAATAAACCAATTTAAAATATTCATCAATCATCATAGCATATTTACAAATATTAATATATTATATATTAATTGAACGTTTAACAATACAACATAGATTCATAAACTGTATTATAGAAAAGATTATTATCAAATATCAATAATAAATTGTAAAAGATGAACAAACATAGATTCATCATATTCATATAAACATTTCAATAAAATTTAAGAAATATAAATATAAAAACTTACAAACAAATTTCTTCTTCTTCTTCGTCTTTCTCTTTTTTCTCTTTCTTGGATTTTCTTCTCATTCCCATTTCCTCCCCCCCTTTTAAAATTGATTTTAAATATGATTTGACATTAGGGTGGATTTGTGAGTGCTAAGAATTTCTAAAATTTTTTTAGTTACATTTACTAGATATATATTATATTTTGTCTTAATTTTAATCAAAACATATATCAGCCTAGTGGTTAAGCCCAACTCAAGAAGGTTTAAGTTGTACATGTGGTCCACAAATCTGAACACCCTGAATTTAATCGTTTTTTTTCGCAGGCTGCTTCGTTATTTAAAAAAGTCAAGAGGGGTAATTGCCCCCACTGAGTCTGTGTCGATCCACTTCGCCTAGGGGTGGCAATTTGGTGGAATAACCCCGTAACAAAGTTCTTCCACGTGGCATCCGTCACACTAAAAACCCTTATTCTTCTTCTCAAGTTCTTTGTTCGAATGATTCTTTTAATTTTTCATTAATTTTTAATTATATAACTATGAATTAAAGATTGTTGATTGTTGTGGTATTAATTTCTACTTCATTATTGTTTTTGAATGGTAGAATATTATTGTTGATTGTTGATGGTTGTTTTGTAATGCAAGCACATGTTAGGGTTAGCGTCTGAACGCGACAAGGCTGGTGGGAATGTGATGCACGAAATCTTGGGGATCATTTTTTTTTTTTGGTTACTGGATAAGTCCGTCGCTACTGCAGAATTCCCTTGAGACCTAACCCTCCGCTGTCAAAGCACGGTCGAACGACAAGAAGTTTTGTGCACTCTGTTGCAACACAAAGCCTGTCGTGTGCGCCTTAGGCGCTAGCGCGTCCGCCATGCACTCCGGATCCCACCACGCGGCGCACGCTTTGTCAGGCGGCCCGCTTTGTCACGGGGAGACGTAGCGCCCCTATTGCGCGCCAAGTAGTATTGTGTCAGTGGCGCTATCGCGCCGTCGGGCCTTCGCATGCCCAAACAATACGGGCAACAAAGCTTCTATCGTAACCACTGTCACAGTTAATCCTTGGTCACGACAAAAGTTCTCCTACTCCGCCAACTCTATCGTGATGAGCATTTTCCCTCGCTCTTTGGCTAACTTTGTCGCGACATCAAATACTCTGTTGCAACAAGAATATCCTACCCTTAGGAAAACTCTATCATGACACAAAGATTCTTTGTCTTGACAAGAAACCCTAGGCACAACCAAACCTGTCGCGACAAGGAAAAGCCATGTCGTGACATTTTCTATGGCTTAAAACTGGGAACTATGTCGCAACACAAGGAAAGCCATGTCGCGACATAGAGCTAGGAGGCTCTATCGAGACCCAAAAATCGTTGTCGAGACCTAAAGACGCCCGGCCCAGGCCAAAACCTGTCGCGACAAAGGGCCACTATCACGACACAATGCCAGAAAACTCTGTCGCAATAGACCCAAAGCCGAAATTGGGCAGTTTCCATTTCTGGGCCTTTCTACACCTCCAGTTCTCTTTTTCTTTTCTTTCTAAACACCCTAATTTCAATACACAATAGCCTTTTTATTACAAGGGCATCAAGAAATCCTAGAAAACCTTGTCAAACTGTATTAATCATACAAAATGAGTTTAATTACAACTTTTTTTTTTCTTACATATACAGAAACTGAGTATCTACCCAAAATTTACATAATACAAAACAAAGCCAAATCCGGCCTTTTTTTTTTTTTTTCATAACTAAGGTCTTGGATGCTTTCCATCCCCCGGTGTACCTTCAGTACCTGAAAATGTTTTCCCACAACTATGAGCAATGCCCGCAGATGAATTTCAAGAGGCTACTCCCCACCTATGCACATGCACGGATAACACGACACATTCAAGTAAAATTATGCACATTCCATCGGTCGTCTACATGCCATGCCCCATGTCCCGAGTCCTCACCGGCTCCCTCACACATGCACTTGCCATGTATGAAAGACTGTTTTCAAAACAAAATATTTTTTTGTTTCCAAAAACTCATTGGACAATCTCCGTTATCAAAATTTATTGGTCAACCCTCCGATATAATTTAGTGAACATACTCTGACAATTATTTTGTGGACAACCCTCCGATATAATTTAGTGAACATACTCCAATAAATATTTTGTTAGACAACCCTCCGATATGATATAATGGTACTCCGACAAATATTTTATTGGATAACCCTCTGATATGATATAGTGGACATACTCGGACAAATATTTTGTTGGACATTCGATATAATTTGTTCAAAAACCATGTCATGCACTCACACACATTTCACACGATGTCCCCATGCATATGAAATGCGGAATGTCATTTCATGCCAATTCATGTTACATGCATGATGAGTACTACATGCAACATTAACTAATCATGGATAATTTATATTTTCTACATATAATTCACATCCATCATAAATTCCATGTTAATACATCAAATAAGCATACATTAACATGATTTTCACACAACCAACATGTTATTCAATTTTTATAACAACACGAAAACCACACACAATTCCTTTGAAATCGTCCCGACCTGGGTCTAAAAATAGTCTCTAAATTACAAAGATTCACCCTAAGAGACTGGGATGCACTCAGACGGCCATTCACGACCCAAAAACCTCATGCCATTTAAATGGCTCTTATACCAAAAATAACCCAAGCAGGAGGAAAACCCCTAGCCTGGAGCTTGGAGAAACCCCATATTCTGTACCTATGGTTCGCTAAGGTGAAGGACTTTGCCTCTGTCTGGCTAAAAAGCCAACAGTCCGATCTCCACAATTTAGGAGAGAAGATGTAGCTTCGCACCCATCTTCTCTTCTTCTCCCTTTTAATTTCTTTTTTTCTCACTCTCTCTCCACTGGATTTAGTCCAACAATTCAAGTGAGAAGTCTCCCTCCTACCACATGTCACTTCCTCTATCGGGTTCTCTTTCACCTTCCTCCTCCGATCCAAATACTTGGATTTCCTTCTTCTAAGGGCTTGACACATGGCCATCCCTAGACTTACTTTGTTTGACTCCACTTCCCTTTTGACACATTGTTGTAATTGAGCCATTCAACCAAGTGTCATGTGCTCTGCTACCCCTGCACTCCGAAAAACATGAAATTCGACTACTTCAGAATTCGACTAATTCCGATTGCAACTAGATTTCCATGAGACGATTCCAATGGCGAAGTCTGCTTCACATCCGAGATCTAGAAAATTCTAGGTTTTCAATTGTACCACTGCTTCCTTTCGTAAAAAATTGAATTTTCCCGGGTTTTACATTCTTCCCCCCTTAAAAGAATTTCGTCCAAAAATTCCACACACATACACATTGAATCACACGCATATAAACTAATCATTTAATCACCAAACGACTAAACCACGTACCTTCATCCTAAAACAAGAAATGATAGGTGACCTGCATCGTGTCCTCGCATTCCCAAGTTGCATCCTCCACTTCTCGGTGTTGCCACAACACCTTTACTACCTCACTACTCAAGGCCACAAACCCGATCCTCGACTCATCCATGATACACACCGGTCCCTCCTCGGAGGTCCCATCCATATCAACAATAATCTCTCCCCAATCCACTACATGAGCTGGATCTGGAGTATAATTCTGAAGCATGGAGACATGGAACACATCATGAATACTTGATAAGCCCTAAGGGTAATGCTGAACCCACGTGAACTCCGTGCCCCACCCTCCTCGAGTATCTCAAGGTCCATATACCCGAATGCTAGCTTCCCCCACTTGCCAAACCACTCCTCTCTTAGGCATCACCTTCAAGAAGACGTGATCATCCACCTCAAACTCTAGAAGTTGACGCCGTCTATCGGCGTAGCTCTTCTGCCGGCTCTGAGCCGTAAAGAGATGCTTCCGTATCAATTCCACCTTCGTAGAGGTGTCTCTAATCAGATTCGAATCAGTGATGGAAAACTCTCCAACCTCTATCTAACAAAGCGGGGATCGACATGGCCTCCCATACAAAGCCTCATAGGGTGCCATATATATACTTGCTTGATAACTGTTGTTGTAGGCGAATTCCACTAAGGGTAAATGCTCCTCCCAGCTACCCTTATGATTCAGACAACAGCGCTCATAGCATGTCTTCTAAAAACTTGTGATGGTCCTCTCTCGACCGACCATCTATCTCAGGGATGAAAAGCTATGTCACTAACAACTGGTCCCTATGGCTTTCTCTCGAAATCCTTCCTAAAAGTGTGCCATAAACTGGGATCTCCTGCTCCATACTAAGGACACACTAGCACTCCATGCAGCGTAATAACTTCCTCGAATATACAACCGGCATAATTCCTCCAGTGTGAAGGTCATCCGCACTACGAGAAAATGTGTCGACTTAGTGATCTGTGTTGGGCATGGTGCCCTAAAAGCATGTAATTTGTACTGCTTCATGAAAACAATTTTCTATATTTGATTCTTTATACATGTGTTGTATAATTTAGTAAATATCATAAAATCCCAAGTTTATTAATGCACCATAATCTTAGTATACATTTATATATGAGATGATGATCAAGATTATAGATATTAAACTAAACTGGTCCGTAGTAAATCAAACTAGGGATCTTTGATCTATAACTACTAGTACTACCCAATCGAACATTAAGAATGTAGTAATCTTGATCTGGATTACTGATGTAGTGACATTAAAATGGCGGTGCTTTATGTAATTTGATTACATATGACAGGACTAGACATGGATTAAATTCTTAAATAATATATCGTTACAATTAAGAGTTTAAATCGTGTCACTAGATTATCATATGCAGATTGATCTTAATCCTGAGCAGCCATGGACTCTCGTCTATTTCCAATAGGCCTTTGATTCATGTTACTGGTCCGTCTCTAAGACGCACCCAATACTTATGTCTTGGAGGTGGCTGGGAACATGTCCTATAGATATGGAATCCAAACCCTTCTTGAGGAAAGCCAGATAATTGGTTCCCTTAAATGTTAATTCTGGAACTGAACAGTTTGAGCGGTCTAATTTATAACAGGTTTATAAATTAACTGTTCACTAGTGAATTAATGGAACTTAAGGATAAAGATATCACTAGAGAGGTAAAACAGTAATTTCACCTAGCTCTAATGATAAACCAATTTTGGAGGATTGAATTGCATGTAATGACTATATCAATGGACCGCTGAGTATCACTACGTAAATTATTCTCAGAATTACAAGAGTTCGCCAGATTTTTAGTGGAATACGGTAAGGGAACTAATAAGTTGTGGATTAATTCTGATTAAAGAGTTTAATAAATTATCAAATTTATTGGAGCTTGAAATTACAGTCCATAGGTCCTGCCGTTTCAGAAAACACTGCATATGATTAAATTAACAAAGAAATCCTCAAGGGCATAGTTGTAAAAAGAAATTGTTTCATAGCAACTATGTAGTAATTATTGATAATTAAATGTTAATTAATTAATTATTGAATTAATTAATTAATAGTAATTACTATATGGATGAAACGTTAATTTGAGAAATTAATGAATATTAATTAATTATTGAATTAATTAATTAATAATAATTATATGGATGAAACCTGCTAATTTGATAAATTAATCTTATTTATTTTTGTCACTTAATTTGAATTCTCAATTTTAATTCAATATTTAAATATGACACTTGATCCAATGGTCGTAGATCAATTCACAAGTATTATTATAAATGTATGTTAAAACCCTAGATGCCAAGGGTGATAAAATTATATAAAAAAAGAAGAGTTTCACTTTTTTCTTCCATCTAACCTTCTTGATATCATGTGCTGAGAATATCAAGAGTTCTAAAACAAAACCTTTATTAATTTGTACTACACACGCATTCATGTAGTGAAGAGAAATGGCTTAAGATCGTGGAAAACAGAAAAAATAAAAATAAAAGGATATTTAGTTGTCAACCCACGGTTTAAAAATCTTCTTAATTTGATCGAGGTAATTTCTTATTACTTGTTGATTAGACGAAAGGAAAGTTTTTATTAATTTTTAAAATTTAATGGACCAAAATCTTTTGCTGTAAACTTTGTTTTGAACTTTAAAAACCTACAATTGGTATCAGAGCCAGGTTTATGTGTATATGCATATTAATGTGTATGTGGGCATTCTTGCATTATTTGATAATTCAGGATGTAATTTTATATATCGATGAATGTTTGAAATGTATGGAATTTTTAAAGGGCCGCACTGTATGGTGTTTTGGGCAAGATTTTTTTTTTTTTTTTTTTTTTTTTTTTTTTTTTTTTTTTTGATTTTTTTTGCATCTTGTGTGTTTATAATGGATATAAGTTTTTTGTAATTTATTTTGTAAAATTCATAAGAAGATTAGATCAAGATCTAGAAAGTGATCAACATATGATCAGAGCCACACCTCTCGCCTTTCTATACCTTTCAAAATCGCCTTTATATGGATACCTAGAGAGAAAGCGCGCCTAAAATAATGGAAAATGTCTGCGGATACAAGATTTATACGAAACAACTTCGCTTTCCTATTCTTTTGGCTCATTACTTATTTTCTGGGTCTCTATGGCTTGTCGGGATTCATAGCAGGATCAGGACCTAAGTCCAAAAGCGCACTAAAAAGTGTTTTAAGGTCTCATGAAGAAAAATTGGGTCAGCCTGTCAATAAAGAGTTATTGAATTTTACCTAAAAGAAGTTTCTGGGTTATTGAATCAAGAGCTTGACTCCAAGCTCGTATAAAGAGTTGAGCGTATAAGGGAGTTAGTGTGAATCATGTAAGCTCAACATTGTAATTTATTTATTTATTTATTTTATTTACTACATCAGATTTAAATACCTAAATACACCTACCGCTTTTTTATTTATTTATTTTATTCTTTATTGTTATTGATATGATTTATAACATGTTCATACATTTTGTAAAACCCGAGAAAATTCTAATTTTCTGAAAAAGGGTAAAACGGTAATTTCGGTCAAAATCCAGAATTTTTATAGATCTCAGATGATGAAACGGACTTTACCATTGGAATCGTCTTGAAAAATCTAACTAACACGCTGACCACAAATTCCGGTGATACCGGATTTCACGCTTTTCGGTGCACCGAGGGTATGGGACACTTTGACACTGGAGCGGCCCAAGATGAGTCAAGTGTCAAGTGGAGAGTTGGTCAAACAAACAGCCTGTTGGGACCCGTAAGAGACATTGTGGCAACACATGATCGAGGGACCAGCGCATGGATAAGTGATAAGTGGTGAATCCACAGCCCACTTAGAATTGATTAAGCGGCAAGTGAGAGTGACATCTCACTGACCTCTATCTTCTCCCCAACAGTCGAGAGGGGAGAGATAAGGAAACCAGATTCAAAAGAAAGTTTGATAGAGAGAGACTCCACCTTCTCCAAATTTCTACGACTTGGATCATGCCTTAAACCCAGAAAGGAGTAGAGTTCATCCCTCGCCTACAAGGCCTTATTAGAGATTGAATCTAGGAGTTTAGACAAACCCAAGAGGTAGGTCTTCTCCTACTTTGGTTACTTCACCCTAAGGCTGTGTGGTGGTCAGACGCCCTAAGGGGAATGTTTGTCAGCGCTAACCATAGAAAGCTGCCATAGTGTGATAGTATGCATTAACTGGACCTTAGAACTGGTTTTTGGGTGGGAAAGAAAGGAAATTTAGCAATGTGTCCTTCTAGTAAATTGTAGCCACATCAGTGAACTTGATGTTAGGCTTTCAATTTCAATTCGGGATGACCGTAAACCAAGCAGGCCTTTACTCCGAACTACCACGCAGAGGTCACCAGAGGTCACTCTATAGGAGGCCAGGGGATGTGTAGGTCACCGTAGAAGCCGCACCAGAGGTCGGGCCAAATTTAGGTCGCCTCACCCAAAGAAACAACAGTATCATCTCTAATCCCTGGGATGTGTCGACACCTCCCAAGTCGCCTGGCCTGTCTGGTTTGACTATGTATGACCTCCAACTTCTAAGGTCATAACTCCTTCCGTCCAACTCCGTTTCTCATGTTCCCTGACCCCTATGGAAAGCCCATTGAGTCAAGAATCCATTCCATATGCCTGAGGAGCATAGGAAAATTAGACCGAGGTGTTAGACTGAGCTCAGCCAGCCAGCCTACCAGCCGCTTCCGGGCGGTCAGATTTGACTACGTATGACCTCCAACTTTGGAAGGTCATAACTTCTTCGTCCGAACTCCTTTTCGGATGTTCTTGAACTCTATGGAAAGCCCATTGAGTCAAGAATCCCTTAATATGCCTGAGGTGGATAGTAAGTGTCAGACCAAGGTGTTAGACCGAGCTTAGCCAGGTCAGCTCAACCACCCAAGTCACTCACCGCCTGGGGCTCGTCGCCGTCTGAGTGTGATCACAGATGACCTCCAACTTCGGAAGGTCATAACTCCTTCGTCCGAACTTCGCTTCGGGTGTTCTTAGACTCTATGGAAAGCCCATTGAGTCAAGATTCCATTAATATTCTTGTGAAGGATAGTAGGTGTCAGGCTGAGCTTGGCCAGGTCAGGTCAGCTCGACTAGGTTTGACTACGTATGACCTCCAACTTCGGAAGGTCATAACTCCTTCGTCCGAACTCCGTTTCGGGTGTTCTTGGACTATATGGAAAGCCCATTGAGTCAAGAATCCATTCATATGCCTGAAGAGCATCTGTCCAAACGAGGTGTTAGGAATTAGCTCGGCCAGTCAGGTCGCCGCGCCGGTCACCGCTTGAAAGTGTGACTACGTATGATCCAACTCGGTCATAACTCCTTCCGTCCAACCGGGCTCGGTTCTCGACTCCATGGAAAGCCCATTGAGTCAAGAATCCATCTCATATGCCTGGAGGAGCATCAAGTGTTAGACCAAGGTGTTAGACTTAGCCTCGGGTCTGGGGCCGGCCGTCGCCGCCCGTCACTGCCTCAGTGTGACTACGTATGACCTCCAACTTCGGAAGGTCATAACTCCTTCGTCCGAACTCCGTTTCAGGTGTTATTAGACTCTATGGAAATCCCATTGAGTCAAAATTCCAGCCATGTGCCTGTGAAGGGTAGTAGGTGATCATAACTCGCTGGAAAATTGAGGCTTTCAACTCAGGCAGTGTGCTGTTTGATTGTGTCTAAGTAAATAGTAAGGTTTTAACATGACCATTGCATGGCATGTCAGAGGTCGCTGTAATGGGTAGGAATTACCATGAGTTGTGCCTGCTGAAATGATGTATGATATTATGGCTTAGTCAGCGGATTGATTAATGCTAATGTGTGTCGATATGATGTATATATATATATCAAGTATGAAGTGTATGGAATTTATATGCTTGTGATATATGCTTGCATGGTATGTTTACATGAGTAAAATAATACCTGGAATTTTGTATGCTACTGATATAAGTTCCTTAATGATGGATTTATTATGCATATTAAATGTACATATAGCACTCCTTATACGTATAACATGTTATGGATAGGGGCAATGGCATGATTGTATCAGACATGCATCAGACATCACATGACATGGTGAGTAAAGCTGGGTGAGATCGACACTCTGTTTGTGTTCGAGCAGGTATGTCGAGGTACATGGTTGATCGACACTATGTTTGGTGTCTGGCAGGGCTCCAGAATACGAGACAACGCCCAAAATGAGTCGCACGGTTTTGAAAGAAATGGAAAATAAATATACGTGTGTCATGTGAAGCAAGATGGGCTAGATCCCCCCCAGGTGAAAGAACGGCCCTATTGAGGTGTTAGACATGATCACCGGCGTGAAAGCCTCGCTGTGCAAGTTGAAAGGTGCACGGCATCCGGCTGAAACTCGAAAACTGCGGCTCCACAAATGCATAAACACACGAAAATTGATCAAATCAAACAGAACATCGGAGGTTTTTCCAATGGGTTACAAATTTTTAAAACAAACCTTGTTTTGAAAATGGTACTGGAACAAATGACGGTTATTTTCACACTTCGCATTAGCTTGTGAGGGAGTCGAGGAGTGACTGGGATAGGCATGATGACATTTCATGCATGACATATGACATCTAGTAGACATTTTCCTTGGAATGTGTGTTTTTGTACGACTACTGCATGTGCACTTAGGTAGGGAGTAACCTTGTAGAGATTATCACTACCGGGCTTTGCCTTCACCCTGCCGTGGGACCCCTTTCAGTACATTAAAGAAGACATGCCCTTCTCGAGGCCGTGAGTATGAAGAAGGCCTGTTGTGGCCTTGAGAACATTTTTGTAAAATATATTAGGAACAATGTAGTTTCATATATTTTGGTATGTAAAAGAGCTATACATTAAACTCTTGTATGAAAACACCCCCAAAAATGGGGCGCTACATTTAACATGCCATATGAATGCCTATATTTAATGCTTTTGCATACATATCATTTTCCTAGAACATAATTAGGATTGTTCTATGCTTATCTTGTTCATCTGATGAACAATTAATTAAATAATGTGCTTAGTTTAATTAGCTAAACTTGCAAAATTCACATTAATTTAATTTAGGTTTGCGTATCATCTTGAAAATCCCAGATTTTTCCAACGCTAATAAAATAAAGATTTTATTGATTAATGGTAAATTTGACTTAGGCCCTACTATTTTATATACTAGGTTTACCTAATAGTTAAGCCCACTTAATTTATGGATTAGATTGTCTAATTAACTTAGTACCAATAGGATTTGACTCATAATTTGATTAGAGTTCACATCTTGAAGAATTAATTATATGATATAATAATTCGCTAGGATTATAAGACATATGATGTTTTATAAATAGAAAACACTTATTTCAAAATAGTGAGTGAGAGAAGGTTATATGACAATATACCCTACGGTCTCCATTATTAGTGCAACACCATGAGATATAGATAGGGCCTAACGACGCTTAGATTTCGTCCTCCCTATGGAGGGTTTCTATCTATATTAATATCAAGGTTGACTTTCTTAAAGATAGGATTGAGTGATGTATTTCAGGATTGTCCTACCCTAAGACGGCAATTATGAGTTAAATCATTAAATCTGAAATAATGGGTTGCACACTCACAAGGGTATGGTTAAACTGTTCATCATACCTTGACCAAATTTTGACGTTAGTTAATAAGTAAAAGAAGATATGAGATATTTTGATTTTTTCTTATTAATTTGAGATAGTCTCAAAGTTGATTTGAAATTGGTATGATGGACCCTACGACCCATATTAATTGTTGAATCAATTTATCTTGGATTAGTATAAGGTTTTATGTGTTTTACTTGCTGCATTCATGCATCACGTTTACTTTTCCAAAGCTTGTGATATTTATTTTCATTTATAGTAATTTGTTCGAAGTATTTTTAATTTCAGCAATCATGTCAATAAACAACCCATTATCGCTTTACTCGCCAATGAAAAATCGAAAGTGGTGATAACTTCAAGTAAATGGAAGTCAAACATTAATATTAGGCTAATTTGTGAGAACTAAAGTTCGTTTCACCGAGGAACGTCCCTGTAACCCCCTCGCTAATGCTTCCTCGTACCGGCACGAAAGATATGATAGCTTGATTCATTCCAACAACAAAGCCCACTGTTACATGCTTGCTAGCATGAACGATGTTCTTAAGAAGAAGCATGAGGGATTACATGACCTATATGAGATATGGGAATCTCTCTAGGCCATGTTTGGGAAACAATTCGATCAAGGTTGGCCGTCATGAAGCTACTCGTAGCTACATAAACGCTAAGATGAAGAAAGGAGTTTCAATGCCAGGAACATGTTTTTGAAATACGATCAACCTCGACGCACGCGCAGATAATGGGGCTACCATTGATGAGCGTGCACTAAGTTACATCTGAGTCCCCACACCGCTTCTCGCATTTCACTACCAACTATGTTACGAATGTCACAACATGACTCAACTCCTGAATGAATTGCAGACTTTTGAGGCCCTAAGTAAGACTAGGCCCAAAGAGGGCGAAGCAAATGTTGCTGAGCTTAAGCCATCTTCCTCTTCTGGTAGCAAGAATAAAAAGAGGAAGAACTCACAAGGTGGGTCTAGAACCTAAGAAAGGAACCAAAGGCAAGGGAAAGAAAAACAACCCTAAGGACAAGAAGCCTAAAGGAAAGTGTTTCCATTGCGGGGTTGAAGGTCACTGGAAGAGAAACTCAGAATAAGTATCTCCGAATTGGAAGGACAAAAAGAAAGGTAAATAAAATTTAACGGCTCGTGGCTTGCTTAGTGGAAGATGATTTGTCACCTCGATAGCTGATTCAGAGCCACTAACTATGTTTGTTCTTCTTGCGTGATGCTTAGTTCTTTCGAGGGAACTTGGTTTGATAGGGACGTTACTTATAGTGGGAGGTCAGTTCTCAAAGAAAGGCAGCTGGAGTCACTCGTTAAATTTAAGGAATAAATTTCTTGTTTTGAACAATGTATTTTTATTCCCGTTTTCAAAATTTTGATTTATGTTTCTATGTCAGATGAACAATTATTTAGTATTTATTTTATTAATAATGAGATTGTTATTTCAAGAAATGGCTTGGAGTATTTAGTCATGCAAAACCTCGAAACGGGCTATAACGTCTTAAGGCCAATCGAGCAATCATTAAATAATCTTAATTATTCAAAGTAGAACATCCTAAATCTAACAAACGCCAAAAGTTTCCCTAGTGATAACACGTATCTTTGGCATCTCAAAGTTAGCCACACTAACCTTTGATAGAATAAACTTAAGTAGTGGGGTTGATGGTCCTTTAAGAAAGCTAAATGTCACACCTTCCTCGCTTGTGAATCCGTTTAGAAGGTAAATGACTAAGAGACCTTTCAAGAAAGGGCGAGATCTAAAGGTCCTCTTCAACTTGTACATAGCGACGTCTCAAGGGTCCATTAAGTGTACAAGCTAGAGGTGGTTATGAATATTTCTCACCTTTCATCGATCATTATTATTCAAGATACCTGCTATGTTTACCTAATGCACAAGAAATCGAGACTTTTGGAAAGTTTGAAGAATTCACAAAAGCTGAAAAAGCGCTAGGTAAATCACTAAAACTCTTCAATCGACGATGGTGTAAATACTCGACATGTAGTTCAAGATCATTTGTCGGAGCATGGAATCCTATCCCCAACTCATTACACTGAACACCACAAAGAAAATGGTGTTGCGTAAAGGAGAAACGATCGCCATCAGATATGGTTAGATCAATGATGAGCCACCACCAACTTCATTTGGGATATTCACTACAACCACGGCCCTACATTTTGAATGTAGTTCCATCTAAGTCAATCCAAAAGACACCCTTAGAGTTGTGGAATGGACATAAACCTAATTTATGTCACTTTCGCACATAGGGGTGTCCGACACACGTGCTGAAAGGAAAGACCGGGAAGTTGGAACCTGCACGTATGTGTATGCTCAGAAAGCATCCAAAAGGCACAAGGAGGTTTGTTTTGTAGTCCTTAGGATAAGAAAGTATTGTATCATCAAATGCAAACTTTTCTCAAGATGACCATATGATATCTTTCAAACCTCAAGTAGTATGGTCAGACCGAGGAACTACATTCGACCGATCAAAATCACCATCAACCAATCGACGAACTAATAAAGTCAAGAGACCACTATTCCTATTCGTAATATCCTAGTACTGACGTAAATGGGAGCAGAGCGAGACTACCATCCCTGCTACTTACATGAAGGAGAAGTACAATTTCTAGCGGTCGGCCACCAACCAGATGATCCATTGACAAACCATGATGCCATGGATGATTCTGACAAGGACAAATGGCAAGATGCTATGAACCAAGAATGGAGTCCATGTACTCTAACTCTGTCTGAGAACTTGTAGAGATGTCAAGCCCATAGGATGTAAATGGATCTTCAAAAGAAAAAAAGGAATAGATGGGAAAGTGGAGACTTTCAAAGCTAGGCTAGTGGCAAAGGGTTATACCCAAAAAGAGGGAGTGGACTATGAAGAAACTTTTCCAATAACTATGCTTTTAAGTCTATTCGCGATTTCATCCATAGTCGCTTGTCTCGATTACGAGATATGGCAAATGGATGTCAAGACTTACTTAAATGGCTATCTTGAGGAAAGCATCTACATGATGCAACCAGAAGGTTTTGTGGCTAAAGGCCAACAACATAAAGTCTGCAAGTAGCATAGGTCCATTTATGGGCTAAAGCAAGCTTCAAGGTCTTAGAATCTGCGTTTTGATGAAACTATCAAAACGTATATTTTTAGCAAATGTCGATGAACCTGTGGTATACAAGTACATCAAAGAAAAGAAGGTGGTCTTCGGGTTCTTTACGTAGAACGATGATATTCTACTCATTGGGAATGATGGTGAAACATTATCAATTGTAAAGAAATGGCTAGCCGAGTACCCTCAAATGAAAGATTCGGGAGGCGTTTAGCCTGGGATCCAAATTATGCGCAGATCGTAAGAACAAGCTTGGGCATTGTCTCAAGTATCTTATATCGATAAGGTGCGTAGCTCGATTTTGACTTGGCATTCCAAGAAAGGTCTATTACCGCCCGACATGGAATTATCCTTCTTAAGGAGCAAAGGTCCTAAGACACCCTCAGAGGAAGAGGATACGAGACGATCTCCTATGCCTCAACCGTAGGTAGCCTCATGTAATGCCATGTCAGGTGTACGAGGCCCAATATCCTGCGCATGCAAAGAGGGATACTAAATGCTACCAATCCAATCCCGAGGGTCATCGACAAAGTGAAGCATATTCTCATGCATCTTAGGAGAACGAGAGATTATATGCTCGTGTACTCAGGTGGAGACCAACCTCATCGATATATTGATTATGATTTTCAATCGTGACAAAGATAATGGAAGTCAATATCAGTCAATATTCACTCTGCTGGTGGAGTCGTAGTTCGAGAAGTAACAACAATCTAGTATTATGGATTCAACTATGGAAGCCGGGACACATAGCCGCTTGTGAAGCAAATTAAAGAACTCCATGGCTCAAAAGTTCTACAATCGATTTGGAAGTAGTTCCAAACATGGAAAACCACTCGCTTTATAATCGACAACAAAGGAGCTAAAGTGGGCAAACCCAAAGAACCAAGGAGCCGCAAGCGAAGGGAAGATATAGAATGAAGTAAATCATCCGATACGAGAGATCGTATACAGGGGACGAGCCATTACTATGAAGATAGTGTCTGAATAGAACCTTGCGTGAACCGTCATCAAGACTCACTGAAGGGTCTTCACGGGTCACTTAGAGGGACTAGGTTTAAGAGACATGTCTCACCTTCTTTAAGGCAAGTGGGAGATTGTTGGGCATGGTGCTCTAAAAGCATGTAATTTGTACTGCTTCATGAAAAAAATTTTCTATATTTGACTCTTTATACATGTATTGTATAATTTAGTAAATATCATAAAATCCCAAGTTTATTAAGGTAACTATAATCTTAGTATATAACAGTTATATATGAGATGATCAAGATTATAGATAATAAACTAAATTGTCCAAAGTAAATCAAAGTAGTGGATCTTGATCTATAATACTACTAGTACAAATTCCACTCCAACATTAAGAATGCAAGAATCTTGATTGGATTACTGATATAGTGACAATAAAATGGAAGTGCTTTATGTAATCTGATTACATAGGATAGGACTAGACATGGATTAAACTCTTGAATAATATATCGTTACGATTAAGAGTTTAAACCGTGTCACTAGACACTATATGTAGATTGATCTTAATCCCGAAAGTGTTTTCGGACTCGTCTATTTCAATAGGCTTTTTATGAGAAGTTACTAGTCATTCTAAGACGTGACCTTACCACTTAAGTGTCTCGAGGTGGCTGGGAAACATGTCCTACGTATATGGGAATCCAAACCCTTCGGTGGTGCCGGATAATTGTCTCTAAGTGTTAATTGAACCTAACAAATGAGTTTTTATTCAATTTATAATACTTTTATAAATTAACTGCTCACTGAATTAATGGAACTTTTAAGGATAAGATATAGAGGTAAAACAAAGAATTTCACCCAGCTCTAATGATAAACCAATCTTGGAGGATTGAATTGTATGTGATAATCATATCAACGACTGTTGAGTATCATCTAAATTATTCAGAATTACAAGAGTTCAGCTTCTCGTATTTTTAGTGGAATAATAGTGGAACTAATAAATTAGATTAATTGATTAAAGAGTTTAATAAATGATTTTAAATTTTTCGAGCTTGGAATTACAGCTTGTATAGGTCCTCAGTCACTTTGTAAAACACCCGTGATACATTTAAATTAACAAAGAAACTCTTCGAGGCATAGTTGTAAAGAAATTGTTTCATAGCAACTATGTAGTAATTATCGATAATTAAATGTTAATTAATCTATTATTGAATTAATTAATTAATAGTAATTACTGTTATGCATGAAATCTACACTGAGAAATTAATAGCATTAATTAATTAATAGTAATTACTATATGGATGAAACTACTAATCTTGATAAATTAAACCTATTTATTTTCGTCACTTAATTTGAATTAATTTTAATTAATATTTAATATGCCCCCTGAATGGATTGAGATCAATTCAAGGTATATTATAACAGAGGCAAACCCTAAAGGCCAAGGGGTGATAAAAACAGAAAAAAAAAGAGAAAGAAAGAGTTTCACTTTTTTTCCCTCCATCTAACCCCTCTTGATCTCAAATGTTGAGAATATCAAGAGTTTTAAAACAAAACTTTGTTAATCTCAGACGCCCACACGTACTCAGAGGAAGAGGAAATCCGCTTGGAAGATCGTGGAAAACAGGAAAAAAAAGAATCTTTAGTCATTAACCCTACTGGCAAAAATTTCCTTTAATTTGATTGAGGTAATTCTTATTGTTTGTTGATTAGTATGCATGTATCATAGGATCGTAAAAAGAGTTTTTATTAATTCTTAAAATTTACTGGACCAAAATCTTCTGCTGCAAACTTTGTTTTGAACTTTAAAAACCTACAAGCCGGTCCACTATCACCCATACCGCAACATGCCTCCATCGATAAAAATCGGCGCGAGTCAAATCCATCGCGATTTGCTCCCACTTCCACTCGCACTCAATGGCCGGAGTAGTCCGCTGCCTATGGTGCTCAAATTTTTAATTGGCCGACACGACACATCTTCAAACAAAATCTCCAACGCGGTCACCATCCCGCCTCCACTTCCGGGCGACGAAGATCACTGTGACACCTTCGTGCCACCGATACACAAATTAATAGCAAACTTGAACTCCTCAAGATTTCTTCAGATCTATCAACCCGTAACCACAACCCATCCCCTATAACAATTCTAAGACTACCATTAAGGTGAATGACCCAACTCACAGGAATCTGCAGACCCGAAAGTGTACCCGATCCATGATGGACACTATCCTTGTGTCCTGCCCCTAGAACCTTAATCCACCCACTCAAGAGGGAAGGCGTAGCTAATTAAACCCCCAATGTACCCTAAGCCTGATCACTATACTATAGTCCAAACCGCCCCTACAATCTCTAGCATCTGCTATTCCCGTGAAGCTACACTAGCTAGTACTCCTCGTGACTTTCGACTGAGTGCATCAGCCACCACATTTTCATTACCTGGATGGTAATGCAAAGTGAAGTCATAATCCTCCAGAAACTCCATCCACCTGCGTTGCCTCATGTTGAGGTCCCATTGTCAAACTGCTCACCATACAAATAGTAACGCCATATCTTTAAGGCAAAGACAATGGCCGCTAACTCCATGTCATGTGTGGGGTAATTCCGCTCATGATTCTTTAACTGTCGAGAACCATAAGCTACGACCCTCCCAGACTGCATCAACACACATCCCAGTCCATCATTCAAGGCATCACAATACATTATGGACCTCTGTCCCCTTTCCGAGACTATCAAAATAGAAGCTGAAGTAAGCCTCATTTTCAATTCCCTGAATGCCATCTCCCAGCTAGTCATTTCACTCGAACTTGACCTCCTTCCGGGTCAATCTTGTCATAGGTTCTTCTAGTCTTGAGAAATCCTCAATGAACCTCCTTTAGTACCCTACTAATCCCAAGAAATCACATCCCTGCACTAACTCCTGGGCCTCCCAACTCATAACAAATTTTAACCTCTCAGTGGTCTACCTGAATCTGTTTATACTACATACCCCAAGAATCTCACCTCAATGCTAAAACCCCACTACTAAACTGCAACTGATAAGTTCTCTCAGGTCCCAGAGAACAACCCCTCGCTGATCCCTCATGCCTCCCACTGGAGTAGATCAAAATGTCACCCACAGTTAACTCAATAAACGACCTAATCTAAGTAGGGTCAGAACACCCAGCATAAGATCCATGAATGTCGTAGAAGCATTCGTCAAACCAAATGGCATCACTTTGAACCTCAAATTCTGATCGAGTCCAAATATCATTTTAGTGGATATCTACCTCCTAACCCTCACCATGATAACTACACGTGGTCTATCTCTAAGTAGACTCTCGCCCCTCTCTTAACCGATCAAACAAATCATCAATCCTCTGTGAATGCTATCGAGCCTCTTGATCAACCTTATCAAACTACCTAGAGTCAATGCACAATCGAAGGGTCTCATTCTTCTCTTCGCTACCGTAACTGAGCCCTTATGGTGAAGTGTTCTGGCCTAATGAAGTCCCATCCAACAATTCCTGTATCTGACCTCAGTTCCTTGAGAACTAACTCTACCATCCCATGCGGGGTCATGTAAATGGGCAACGTAATTGTAAGGTGTAACTCATTAAGTCTACATCCTCTCATGGAGGTAATCTCTTGTGAGCTCATCCGAAAGATCCTCATATTTTAAACCACCCGAGGTGCACCCAACCTCGGTCTCCCTCATCCCCAGGTAAGGCTTGTTAGCCAACCCATCATTTTTCCACTCCACTTGGAGTCATGCACGGTCTAGGGTAAAGCATCATGCTTTACCCCCTGAAAAGTCACACGAATACCGTCCCATGTAGGCAAAGAACTTCCCACTTACCAAAATCTGGTGAAGACTATAAAGCGCCACCATGCCAAGAATGACATCAAACTCCGATATGTCCATCACCCTGATATCCTGAGCAATCCCCAGACTTCTAACTCACAATCCCGACATATCTGATCAATCCTCACCCTAATCCCTAGGGGAGAACTCACATGCAATGGATTTTCTAAGGATTCAACCTTTAAGCCCAAAACATTCACACAAGATGCAGTAATAAGCATGAATCTGATGCATTCGAATTTAAACAACACTCTATCAAGAAGTGTGAGAGTGGAAATGTACTCGTGATATCGACTAATCCAAAGCCTGCCATGATACCATAGCGCATACACGCCTTAAGTCCCCGGGCACCGGAAATGAGGTCTCTGTCTCAACCTCGACTCCATGCCCTAGCCCACGGGCCCATCTCAGGAAAGTAGGTGTCAGGCAAGACCCTAAGATCGGGAGCATTCTGCTCCCTAGCCCATACCGGGGTAAGGAGGAACAAACTCGCACCGTGCATGTTCCACCGATGATCGGGACTACGATGTCCCATGATTCCGGATCCCCGCCTCGTGGACAATCTGGGCCTACGTGCCTGTGCTGATGGCAATGGTAAGATGTCATCTCGCCTTCCGCTAGAAACCCAGACTCACTCTTTACCGATAGCCGCGACCCGCCCCCTGAACTGCATGAAGTAGAAGTCTTCTGCTTCTTCCTAGAGCTCGAAGAAGATTGATTCTCCTTCCTCTTAGCACTAGCACCTATGCCCTGGATGCTTTGTGTGTTATCTACTTCTCTTTCAATGGCCAAGTCTATCCTGACCATTGAGTTCCCTCCTCCTATGTATGTCAGAGGATGATGTGCCTGAAACCCTTAGAGGTTACTCGTCCCTCCTTGGCCCACCATTGCACTAGTCTGTGCAGTGGTAATAGCCACAACGCTCGCCTGCACAACGATGGCAACTACAACACCTATTTCCTCTATAAAGGCCTGTAGATCAAACACAGGTAGTGGTTGACTATTGTCCCGTGGACGACCTCTACGTCCTCTTTATCGATTTTCCATCTACACAAGTCAAATAGCAAACTGAGATTTCTGTTCTTGTCTAACTAGTGGTGTATGTGCCACTACTACCGTAATTCCTCAACACCCGAACTATCACGTTCCTCTTGTTCTTAGAACCCCTAGGGTTATGTTATCAAACACTAGTGTTCATCTTTTCCTATATACATTCTACCATGTATATAATTCACGTAATTTATAACACAGTCACACAATCATGTAGTATGTTAAGCACAAAACACTTGAATCAATAAATAATGATGATATGATCTAAAACCCGTATGACGAGTCCTGTGTATTCATATACCTAAGCTTTGATACCAAGCTGTGACGCACCAAATCCTGGGGATCATTTTTTTTTTTTTTTTTTAGCTACTAGACAAGTCTATAGCTACAGAACTCTTCTGTCACCCGCACGCCGCGGCCGAGAACAAGCCAGGACGTGTTGTGCGTGTTGTCACCGCGAGCATGTAATCTCTACCGTGTGCGCGCCCATGGCACCGGGTGCCGGCGCCACGTGGTCCATAAAGGCGCGGATCCCGCAGCGTGCACACGCCTACCATGCCCACCCTGGCCTCGTCGAGGGATAGAGCGCCCTATCAGGCTTCGGGCGCAGCACATGTCATGCATGTCGGCCGCAGCGCTACATCATACGTCGCATGCAATGAGGTGACGGACGGGCGCGTTGGCCTCAGACGCCAACGGCGTCATAGTTTACGTAGATTTCTATCGGCCCTCCGTGAGCGACCGAAAATCCCTCTCATCATGACAAAAGTTCTCCTACTTTGGCTCAACTCTATCGTGGATATCAAATACTCATCACATAGGAATATCCTACCCTACTGAAACTCTATCGCTACATAAAGATGCTCTCTATCGCTACAGAAACCCCACTCATAACTAAACCCGCCATGACAAGAAAAGCCATGCCTGACATTTTCATGGCTTAAAACTAGGAACCATGTCGCGACAAAGGAGTTACATGAAACGCTGACATAGAGCCAAGAGGCTCATGGCGACTCAAGAAATCCTGTCACGACCCAAAGACGCCCCAAACTCAAAGCCAAACCTATCATTCCATCGTGACTACCAATACTTTTACTTTAAGATATATTCAAACAACAAGACAAATAATAAATACGCTTTTTAATAATGTGAGTTTTATGCTACTATGCTCAATAATTGTAGCTCATCAGACTATCAATATTTTACTTTAAGATATATTCAAACACTAATACAAATGCAAATACATTTTCAATACCATATCTCTATGCTACTTATGCTCTTATACCACTTAAAATGTGGCGCACCGCACCCTTTTATAACAATTTAACTGTAGCTTTGATAAAACAAAAATATACATTCCTTAATTTAAATTGGGGCCCATAACCGTTTCAATAACGATGATACAAATCGCATTCCATGCCTTTCAAATACAATTACAAAATATTTATGAGTTCAATTCCGGGTTGTCCACAATATGTAAAATACATTTCCATGCTTTCAAAAAATATATATTAAAAAAAAAAAGGGGATCTTCTTATGAAGACTTTTACATCCTTGAGTCTAATGTACAAATAATTAAAATATCATGAATGAAATGATATGCATGAGACTCGAGAATTTACTTTCCGCTCCGCTTGATGGTGACTTTGTGCCCGATGATCTTCGGTCCTACCACTTTCTACTCAATACTCACGCCGACGAGATAAAACCAACTGCTAGTATTTTCATATACTTAGTGGTTCTATATAGTTCTCTCTTTCATTTCAATTTAAGTAAATCATGTATTTTCAACGATGCCTTTGTATATTTTTTAATGACCAATGGCAATACAATACATATATGTATATTTTCATTTCAGATACATTCAAATTACAATTCATCAGTCATTTTAATCATGCGGTTTCATATGCAATAAATCATTCAAACACAACCATGCATTTCACAATTTTCTTTCATTTTTCCCTTTAAGAAATTTAACCTATGCTTTCTAAGGTACGTGATAACAAATTACTCCAGACGGCCTCATTGGCCACAGCCTGCATATAAAAAGTTTTATAACACAATACTGGCCCCGCTCGGCCCACGACCGGTTATTAAAAGTCATTTCGTGAACACTACCGATACTGTCCCATTGGGTTATAGATTGGAGTAACACATCATTATGTTCGGCGCAGTACTGCTCATTTGACCCTTATTAGTATACCAATCTATCCTTAACTCGAATTTAATAGTTAACATTCTATTAAGAGCGCTCAAATCATTCATAGCAATTTACAATAGTGTATATACATTTATATCCAAATACTTGGTTTCCAATACTCATTCAATTTTTCATGTGCAATTCATTTCACAATCAGTTGTATCAAATCAATTTAAAACAAATCAATATGCAATTTATCGTAATTCATTTCAATAAATCCACTATTTAATAATCTTCAAACGCTTTTAGAAATAGAGAGAAAGAGAGAGAGAAGTGGAGAAACAAACTAATTCATTTATGGTCTAAACGAGCACACACATGCATATTCATAAAACCTTTTAGGATTTATTTTGTCAAACAAAACACAAAACCGAAATAAGGAATGAATTATGAAAGAACAAACCCAAAAGGTTGTCGTCTTCTATTCTTATTCCTCGTAACCCGCTCTTGGGTCAGCTTTCGCCACCAACCCCTAATCCATCACAAATATGTCACTATCAAAGAACAACCTAAGAAAAAAAATCAGTTGTGCATTCTAGGATTTTTTATTAGGGTTGATGTCTACCCAATATACCTTCACTTGAAAAATTTTATGGGGAACAAATGAGCCATATTTTGCTCATGCTTCCTTCTAAAATTATATCTCTATGAGTCTATTTTTATTAGGAATTAGAATCATCTTATTTGGATCACCCAAACTCAAGTTACGGCATTTTAATGCCAAAATGGTTGGTATGCCCATCTCACTCAGTTACCTACTATTATTCTCAATTTTAGGGGTCTTAACTCCATAATTGGTAATGTTTTATTCTACTCATTCGGGTTTCATGTCTAAGGTTCTTTTCCTAATTGAATCATCTAATTTCGATCACCAAAACTCAAGTTATTGCATTTTACATCCGTATCACTCTAATTTGCAGCGTAACTGGGATTGTTTCGCACATACCTCCACTTTGATGGATTTATGGGGCACTTGGGGTTAAGTAAATTGCATACACTCCTTCAAGTAAATTATTCCCCTGTAAATCTAAGCCACCCATAATTTTGAATCAATTTGATGAGCGGAAACTCAACTTACGACCTCAAAAAACACCATATACCACACCCAAACAGAAAGTATACCTCCATTACCGCCTCGAAACTTACCTTTAAGCCCATATTCTGAGCCTTGTAGCCAATTTTCTACTGGTCCTCTATACATTTGTAGTTTCTAGCTCTTATGGTTTTTTACCAATTGTAATCACTCAAATTTGGATTATTATAACTTAACTGATAAAATAAAATGAAACAAGTGCTTTGAAAATTTCCAGGATAACAACCTTGAAACTTCATCATTTCCTTTACACAAAAATTCCTCAAAACCAACTAAACCAATCAAATAATGCAAAACAACCCCAAATTGGAAACTAAAACTATCCAAGAACACTTTTTACACAAAGTTTAGTTTTTATCCAAACTCAAACACAAGAAAATAGGGGGTTAGGTTTTTGTTTCTACCTAAATCTTTTCTCTTTCTTCTTCCTTCTTCTTCTTGATCATTTATACTGATCTCATGGAGAAATCACCACTCCATCTCCTTTTCTCAACCGGATTTGGCTCTGAACAAAACACTCAATTAGATACTTCATTCTAAAGACTAATTTGGTCTTAATACTCTAAACTTTCATAAGACCATTTTTGGCTTACACACACTCCTATTTTTCCCATTTTTTTGCATTTTAACTTTTCATTTCACTTTCATTTTCACTTCATTTCATTTCATTTTAACATTTACACTCCTCATTTATGACCCTTAAATCCTCATTTGACATTTTTAACAAATTTATTTGGCTCCTCAGAATTCCGGTTTTTATCATTTTTTTCGTTTAAATACTTAAACTCCTCGAAAAATATAATTTATTTTATTTTACACCCTAAAAATGTTATAAAATTGTTAAGGTATTTTCAGAGGGTTACAAAACCTATCGCGACAGAGGGCCACTGTCACACGACGTATTAAAATCATTGGATGCACTAAACCAATTTGGCAATAGCCCTTTTTGGGCCTTTCTTCACCTCCAGTTCTCTTTTTTTCTTTCTAAACACCCTAATTTCAATACACAATAGACTTTTTATTACAAGGGAATCAAGAAATCCTAGAAAACCTTGCCAAACTGTATTAATCATACAAAATGAGTTTAATTACAACTCTTTTCTTCTTACATAAACAGAAACTGGGTATCTACCCAAAATTTATAGAATACAAAACAAAGCCAAATCCGACCTTTTTTTTTCATAACTAAGGTCTTGGATGCCTGGCCCCGGTACCTAGAATTTAAAATGTTTTCCTACAACAGGCTAAGCCATGCCCAGTAGATGAATTCTCCTACAAAGGCTACTTCAAGTAAAATTATGAACATTCTTACTCGAATGTCTACATGTCATGCCCCATGTCCCGATCCTCACCAATTTCCTCACACATGCACTTGCCATGTATGAAAAACTGTTTTCAAAACAAAAGATTTTTTTTGTTTATGAAAACTCATTGGACAATTTCCGATATCAAAATTTATTGGTCAACCCTTCGATATAATTTGAGCTTTTGGTATAACTGGCCACTATTTTGTACAACCCTCCGATATGAGTATAGGACATGCATCTCGGCCAAATATTTTATTGGACAACCCTTCGATATGATATAGTGGACATACTCCGAAAAATATTTTGTTGGACAACCCTCCGATATAATTTGTTCAAAAACCATGTCATGCACTCACATCCGTTTCACGCGATGTTCCCATGCATATGAAATGCGAAATGTCGTTTCATGCCAATTCATGTTACATGCATGATGAGTACTACATGCAATGGATAATTTATATTTTCTACATATAATTCACATCCATCATAAATTCCATGTTAATACATCAAATAAGCATACATTAACATGATTGTCACACAACCAACATGTTATTCAATTTTTAGCAATAACACATTAAAACCACACACAATTCCAAAATGAGTCCTGGACCGTTCAAAACAGTCCGTGAAATTCCAAATATCTACCCCAAGATCTGGGACTACACTATACCACCATTCACAATTAAACCCTACGCATTTAAAACTAGCCTGGGACAAAAAATAACCAAAGTACGAGAAACCCCCCACCTCCTGAGTTTGGCAAACCCTGACTTTCAGACTACGCCAAGCCCCGCCGCATGTAAGGATTTTGCCTCTTAATTCGACGAAGCTAACGGTCCGATTCCATCAACTTGGCAGGCGTGTTCTTCTCACTCCTCTTCTTCTTCTCTTCCTTCTTTCTTTTCTTTTCTTTTTTTCTTCTCTCCACTGTGGATTTGTCCAACACCAAGGGAAGTCTCTTCCTCGTCACATGTCACTTTCGTGATCGTTCTCTTTTCTCCCACTTTATCCTTATACAAGATGATTTCTGAAGGGCTCACACATGGCCATCCCTTAGGACTTTCTTTGTCTGACTCACCTCTCCTTTTGACACATGGCCTAATCGAGTCATCCAACTGCTGCCATGCTTGCTACTACACCCTGCCTGCCTCGAAAAACATAAAATCTCGACCATCCTGAATCTACCTAAATTCGACCTGCAACTAGATTTCGTGAGACGCATCCAACGCGAAGTCCGTTCATTATCCCAGATCTATAAAAATTTGTACTTTCAATCGAAATTATCGCTTTACCATTTTCAAAAAATTGAATTTTTCCCGAATTTTTGCATTTAATAAAGCATAGGGTCTTTTGTTTCAATAGGGATGGGAACAAAATGACCTCGCCTCTACCATGTTTAAGCTGATGTGATATGATAGTATAATCGGGAATAGGAATGGGAATATAGTATAGAGTAACCTATTTCAACCCTTCCATTGTCATCCTTTTACTATCTTTTGGGAAAATAATTTCCCTTTAATGCAATAGAATAGTATGTTTTGGTCATACATCATATAATTCCAACTTCTATATCAAATATATTAATGGAGAAAATAACATTATTTTACCTAAAAATAACAATATTGGTAACGAAAAGTATCATATGTACTAGTAGCTAAAAGTATCATTGAACACTAACATGTTTTTATCATAATCAGAGCACTTATTATGGATTGCATGATGTAATAGTTCATTTACCATTAGCGTCACTATTTTACCTTCTACATCAAATATTAGTAATCAGGAAGTACAACTACAGTGACTGCATTATGTAATATCCTATTTATCATTAGTGTCACTCGTTTTAGCTTATACATCAAACATGTCATTGTAGATATTGAACTTGCACAATAGTCAATTATTTATTTAAAGAATTTACATTGCTTTTTCTTTAAATATCAATGTATTATAATAGAATCTGTGAATTTATATTAAAATTTTAATGCAAACATCTTTTAAAAATTTAATTTTATCCCCTAAATATTTTTTTATAAAATTAAATAATCTTAAAGAATTATCAATAATAACTTTTAATAGAAAATTAAAGGTGAGTCAATATTTTCTCAAACTATTTTTATTTTTATTTTGAAAAAAATAAAATTTTAGTTTTAACATATGTTAATAGCGTTTTTTATTTTTATTTTTTAATAAAATTAGGTTTAATATTCTATAAAAATTGATATATGTATATAATAAATATATTAATTAAAATATTAGTATTTATTTATCTATTATATTATTAATGGTTGCAAATAAATATATTTTTATATTAGAATATTCACTATATGTAGAAGCTAAAATAACTCCTTGTACTTTGAACAATAACTCCTCGCCATTTGTATTATTAGTAGCATGATTTTTCACTCTTTTATCTTCATATTCTTTTTATCTATTGTTCTTCTAAATGCTTGCTAATGTACATATCTCTGGAGATTTGTTTAGCTATTCAAGATAACTTTTTTCTTATTTTATTTAATTATTGTAGTTAATTTTGTATTGTATTTATAATTGTTCATCTTCATTTTATATATATATATAGAGAGAGAGATAGAGATTATTTACTCTCTTTTTTCACTGTTTTGAAAACCTGTTACTGGATCTATGTTCATAGAGTTTAGCAATTTTCATATTTGACTATTGCAATTATTTTGGTGTTTTATATGTATAGTTTGATTTAGAAGTGACTAGGTTTGGTATGGTTTTAGGGCTTGGTTAGGTGGGTAATTTAACGAGCCATGGGGTTTGAGTAGGTTGGAAGCATTATAGGCTATTTGATGTGAGAGTTTGACTTATCCATTAAGTTTGCTGCAAAATATATATATATATATACATATATATTGGCTTGGTTAGGTGGGTAATTTAATGAGCCATGGGGCTGGGTACAAAGGGATTATAGGGCTATTTGATGAGTTTGACTTGTCTGTTAGGTTTTGCCACATATATATATATATATTGAATTTTTTTTGTTTTATTATTGGTTTATTAAATTAAATCATGATCATGTTAAGTTTAAGTTTCATGCTCCTTAGTGTTATTTCATAGCTATCAATCATTTGGTTTTTCCACTTATTATTAATTGTTGTTTCATTATGCTCCCATATTCAATATACTTATTTTTTAAAAGTCTTTTTAGGTTTTATTAAATGAATTTTTTTTCTTTGGTTGGCTTACTAGATATTAAATCACTAGTAATAAATTAAAAAAATCTCTCCACCCTATTTCAATTTTTTCTCAATTTCCTATGTAACAAATTAATCCCCTTAATATTTGAATTTTCTAAGTTTTGTTTTTTTTTCCTCAACATATTTATTTCTGAAAAATTTTCTAAACTCAAAATTCAAGCTTCAAAATTCTCAACGTTCCCTCTAAAATCTAAAATGTCAAAATTCATATATCTTTAAATTTTCAAAACAAAATTTTATTTATTTAAATTTCCAAATTCATCTTTTCAAATTTTCACCTCAAAATTCATTTCATAAAAATTAGTTTTTTTCTTTTTAAAAAAATTTTCAAAACCAAATTTCCATATTTTCAAATTGTTCAAATCAAATTTTTCTTTTATTTTTCAAACTTTCTATATCAAAAATTCAATCTTTTAAACTTCTTCAAATAAAATGCAGCTTTCCAAATATCTCAAATTAAAGTACAATTCTCAAAATTTTCCTAAAATAAAATACTTTTTTTTCAACTTTCTTAAATTAAAATTCAAACTTTCCAAATTTCTTAATTCATAATTCTTTTGTTTCTAAATTTCTCTCTTTTTATTTTCTATTTTATTCAAATGATCAAAAATTCAAATCTTAAATTTCAAATGTCAAATTCCCAAACTTCCAAAGTTTTCCCTATTTCCAAATTTCAAAGTCTCACTTTTAAATTCAAATAGCTAATTTCAAATTCAAATTTCCTAATTTCTAATTCAATCTTAAATTTCCAAGTTCAAATTCATTTTTCAAATTTCAATTTAAAATTCTCAATTTTCAGATTTCAATTTAAACTTCAAATTTCCAAATTTGAATTGTAAATTAGGGATTTTCAAAATTTCAATCATATGATTAATTTTATAGTTCAAATAAAATGAGATCTTGTGAAGTTGAATTTATGAATAAATAAATGAGTTTTGTTAGGGTTCTGAAATCTCATGTATTATTTTAATAGATTATTTAAATTTATAACCCGGTTTCTTATTTGATTATAAATATTTTGCATTTATTATTGCACTAACATAGTTTTCAAATGATAGCTAGCCATTTGATTTGTTGTCAAGATACATTTGTTTTCCTCTTTGACTTTATTTATTTATTAGCTTGATGTATTATTGTATTATTGTTGTTGTAACACCTCAAATTATACCCTAGTTGTTTTATTACATGTTTAGGGTATAATAAAGTAAATTTATATTTTCGGAAATTTAAGTGCTAAAAAGGAAAAGGTTAATTGATAAAACCTGAGATTAATTCAAGAGTCAAGGGTAAATTAATAAATTGTCAATTCAGGACCCAAAAGTCAAAACATAAGAAGATGATATGCTATTATAAAAATTTGATAAGTTGATTTGCAAATAATAGAGAGAAGGAGGAACAAATAGCAAAAATGGAAAAGAATGCAAAAATGGGTTTTTGCCAAACAAGGTGTGAAATCCCGAGAAAATCTAATTTTCTGAAAAATGGTAAAATGGTAATTTCGGTAAAAATCCGGAATTTTTCTAAATCTTGGATGACGAAACAGACTTCACCGTTGGAATCGTCTCGTGAAATCTAGCTACCACATCGAATTTCGTCGAATTCCAAGACAATTAGAATTTCATGTTTTTCGAGGCACCAGTTGGAATCAGAAACGGCTTAGAGATATATTTGATGAAAAGTCACTGAAGATATACCTCATGTGACACATGTCGCATGATTAGTGAGAGGATGAGATGAATCTAGATTGTGCCAAGTGTCAAAATCAAGATGTACATACAATGGAATTGTTTAATGTTTAATGAGAATAAAACAAAGAAGAATAGTGATCTTCTTCTCCAAAAGCTGAAAAACTATAGTGGCTGGGCTTTGAGTTTTGTGAGAGAGAGAGAGAGCTCATTCTCTGCATTTTCACACTGACCTACTTCCATCTTCAGATTGGTTAGCAAGTGTTTTTAACTACTTATGGTGGCCACGCGCGATTACCGATTTGGCTAGCCCGACAACCCAAGAGTGTGAGTGATATTTTTTTCTACTGTGTTACCTTTGGCTAAGAGTCATGTAAAATGGTTGGTGATGTTTCGAGGCTTCGGATTAGCTTCTATTTCTGGCCCCAAAACATTTAAACTTAAAGAGAAAATCCCCATTGTCAGTGGGTCGTGAACAAGGCAACTCGAGGGTTTGGCACTGCTCACGTGAATAGTGACGTGATTTTTGTATTGTTGAGTGATTCAAAATGAATTGCTTGATTATTAATTAGCCTACGAGCTAATTCTTGGTGTTATTGATTGTGAATTTTATGAGAATTAATTGTGTTAATACATGCATGTATATATATATTAGCATGAATGACTTGGAATTGTGTGAGAATTAATATGTTAATGCATGTAATTAAATGTGTTAACATAATGTGGAATTATATAAAAATATAATTGTATGTGCCGCTTAGAAATGAATTGTACTAGCACGTTAGTTAATTTTGATGTTATTGATAAGAATAAATAACATGATTAGTATGTGAATTGAATGATTTATGATGCAATGGTAAATTTATGTTAGTATATGCATGATTTACATATTAACATGAATTGTTTGAAAATGACATAATGTACTCTATATGCACCGGCAACCTAGAAAATTGTATTTAAGACATGAAAGAATTAAAAATGGAAAAATGGTTGTGAAAGAAATTTCAAGGAAAGATTTTTCAAGAATTGCCTTAGAGTGGTCCAACAACATCTCAAGCCACTCCAAGGATCAGTTTCGAAAAATGATCCAAAGAATTCGCCTCGAAGGGTAGTCCAATATATTTACCGAAACTCGATATGACGTTTTCAAGAACAAAAAGCTTTTGTTTCGAAAACGATGTTTTTCTCACATTTGGCTTAGGCATGCATGAGGGAGTCGATGAGGGCTCGAGAAGTGGTGGGTGAGCTCTATTCTCATCCATATCATGTAGACATTCAATTAGACTACGATTTTTCAACGCGTTTACGTTGAATCACGCATATGCACTTAGCGGGGAGTAACCCATTTAGGATTATCACTACTAGGCATTGCCTCACCTGCCGAGGATCATTATTTGTGGCAATGTGGAGTGTTCGGGGGAAGACTAGGGCGCCCCATTAGAGGTCGCTTTTGAGAAGAAAGCCGAATTGTGGCTTTGGTAATTATTTTGTATAACATGTATTAACATTGTAAATCTTAATATATGTTGGTATTAAGAGTGATGTAATCAACTCTTGAACTATGGCAATATAGTTGAGATGTATTTTGATGAGTATGATATGTAGGCCAATGCGGCCATTTTTACTCATGTATGGGTCTCATGATATGAGACAAAGGTATTCCACTAAGCTGTCAATGGGACCCTGTGTCACGCCACACATTTTCATCCAATATTACGTAGACATTCAGCAGTGAATCGCCGTATGCTTTTACTGAATCGCGCTGGCGGTGCCATTGCATGTGCACTCGTGGTGAGTCTCAGAGGAATATTTCTCCGCTGGCCATTGCTCAACTCATTGCCGCACCCCCTTTTCAAGTACGTGGAGTTTATAGTGGAGACGACGTCTCGACGAGGTCGTGATTGCAAAGGCGCCGACATATACTTGACAATACTTTTAAAAGTATTTTATGTAAAAAGAATTGTAATTAAATTCTTTTCGACTATCAGAGCAAATAGCTTGGGTATAATTATAGTAAGAGGGTCGTGGATCTGACTCTTATGAACTGACTGGTTGTATAAATAGTCATGTATATAATTATGGTAAGAGGGCTGGACCAGACTCTTGCGGACTCGAATTAATCGTTTATTTTCATATTTTATATTTAAATGTGAATGAATGGGTCCCGTTAATGGAATGTATATTGGGAATATGGGCATATGGACCTTGTGGGGTCAATACTACTTCTGTTGAGACCCTTGATGGGTTATGATTATACTATTATACAGCTGTATGTTGGGTAGAGCTCCCCGAACATAGGAGACTTTGCCCGATTTTTTTGAAAATATGGATTCCAATAAACTGGACACAGCAAAGGTGGTATCTAGTCATCCGAAACTACCGTGAATTCTGTGGGTCGAAGGGTTGTCAATGACCTGTGGTTTTAGGTGTCATTGCACGCCTTTGTTCAAGTGACTATACTGGTATATTTGGGTACTTATTATACTGTGTCCTTCTCATTCAATATTAGAGGTCTATGCAGTAAATACTTATATGTTGTATAACCCGAATAAGATACATAAATTAATATAAGAATCTAATGATGAATAAGAAGGCATAAGAAATCACCTGTATATGTTCTCAGATATATTCTTGAGTGCTCCTGATATGATATCTACTTTGAACTCTTA